>PVJX010003409.1:0-102088 GCA_004027295.1 Dolichotis patagonum | reverse complement strand
GATTTTAGCTTGCTTTCTCTTGTTTACGTAAAACACATATGAAGGTATGGACAGCTGTTTTGAGGAGAATGAGAGACACTATGACAGCCATTGCTGGCTTCCCTATTGTCTGGTCTTGAAGACTTGAAACGCCTTCCTCATCCTGTTCATATCAGTTCCATACTATGTAGTTTCATGTAAATTCTCTGTATGTGAAGATATGGACAATTATTTGAGTCAATATTATGGATAGTGAATATCTATCATAGTCAATATGATAGATAGTGAATATCTCCAATTGTCTTGCTTTGAAATTTATGTCTCTTACATTACTTTGTTGTGTTCTGCTTTGTTCTGTTTTGTTGTGTTTAATTTTACCCTTTTGATATAATTGCATGTATGTTTAAGTGTGTAAGATAGATGACCATATTACTGTTTTTGTTAGATTATGGAGCAGAACTGTTATCAGTCTTACTATTTGAATGTCTACTTTGTATGTTTTAATTTTGTAATTTGAACAACTATTTCCAAGATGTCAGTATGTAATATATTAAGTAATGATTTCTTAGTTTTTTTTTAAATTCTTTTCCTTTTTTCCTTGGAATTCTGTATTGTTAGTACCCTTTATTCTGTTTTTTTCTCTTTAAATAATTTTTTAAAAAAATTAATGAGGTTGGTGATATCAGAAATGTGGCAGAATAGAAATAAGTGGACTCTCGCCACATCATGGAGACTCCAAATCAAAAGGATGAACTCCTACCATGAGAAATTCCAAAAGGATAGAAAATATTCCACATGCTGACAAGTGTGAATCTAGCTTCACCAAGATTGATACAGAAAGCAGAAACAGTCTTGTGCCGTATGTAACTCCCACCCTGGTGGGTCCAGTGCCGCACATCTGTGAGGGAGTAGTTAGCTAAAATACCCCCAAATCCAGAAATGAAGCAGACATCCAAATGACCCAAAATAAGATAATCCCAAGGAAATCTGCACCAAGACACCTCATATTCAAATTGTGAAGGAGAAAAATTTTAAAGCAGCAAGAAGAAGGAAAAGGAGAAGGAGACAGAGACAGAGAAGGAAAAGAGGAGGAAGAATTTTCATGCATAAGGGAAACTTCAGGAATGAGACTACCAGTACATTTTTTAGTATAAATCTTGATGGTGAAAAGGAAGTGGGATGCTATACACAAAGTGCTGCAAAAGAATTCTTCCAGTTTCTACATCAAGCTTATTGGTATACTTTAAATAGACATAATGATCACTTTCATCACAGGGGCTTTGTACCTGTATATGACCTGCCTCAATTCCTCTCCCCCCATTCCTTTATTCTCCTTTCAATCCCCCTTCCCCTTCTTATTTACAAAAGCTTTATTTTAATTTATCTCTCTCTTATCTTTTTTCTTTTCCCTTCCTTCTTTTTCCCCTCTCCCCTCATAGTTCCCCTTCCCAATTGACTATTTTCCTCCTATTTCATAATATTTATTATACATTCTGGTCCTTATTTACACTTTCAATTTCTTATCCCAAAGAAACAATGCAATATCTACAATAATTACATGTGCTTTTGATTTATTTCACTTCAGAGTATGGTCTCAAGCTTCATCCACTGGGAAATATCCCAACTTTATCCTTCTTTAAGGCTTAATAGAACACTCCATTTTATTTTTAAAAATCTTTTATATCCATTCATCACTTGATGGGCATGTGGGCTGTTTCCAATACTTGCCTATTAAAAACATGGGTATGCACATATCACTATGGCATGATATTTTTATTTCTTTCAGGAAGCTGGCAACAAGGGATATGGCTGGGTCTAATGAAACCCCTAGTTCTAGTCTTTTGAGGAATCTCCATACTGTTTTCTACACTGCACCATTCTACACTCCCACCAATAGAAAAAAAGGGTTCCTTTTCCACACATACCCACCAGTATTTGTTATTGGTTGATTAATGGATAATAGTCATTCTTTCTGAAGTGAGATGTAATCTCAAAATTATTTAATTTCCATCTTTCAAATGTCCAGTGATGTTGAACATTTTTTCATATATTTATTTGTTTCTACTTCTTTATCTGAGAAGTATCTATTTCAAATGCTCATTTTTGGACTGGATCTTTAAATGTGGGGTGTTATGGTTTATGTCGGTGGCCCAAGGCCTCATGTATTTGCATTGTGCATTTGTGATTGGTTCATTGTCTAGTGGTTGGATTGGTGGTGTCAGTGCTAAACCCTCCCAAGGGGTGGAGCCAGGATGTGATGTAATGGCAGGAAGAAGGTGTGTCTCTTTCTTGCCGGTTTCTACCTTACTGTTTTCAGCTGCCATGAACTGTGGACCCACCATGCCACCCTGCCTTGGAGCCAACTAAGTATGGACTGAAACCTCCAAAAACTGTAAGAAATAAACCTTTCCTTTCCCAACTTTGGGCATCAGGTATTTTGTCTCAGCAATGAGTAAAAAGTAACTAAGACAGAATTTGGTACCGAGAGTGGGGTCATTGCTGTGACTTTACCTGACCATGCTTTTCAAGAGGCTTTGGAAATGGCTTGTGGGAAGAGTTTGGAAAGGTTCAGACATGTCCCCTGGATGCAGAGCTGGAGCAGCTGAGGCTGTTCTATAGAGGAGATTCTGGTCAGAGCTCAGGAGGCCAGAAAGCTGATAGAAAGCCTGATAGTAAAGACCAGGCTTGCAAGGTTTCTGCTGGGAAGGAGGACTGTATTGGTTGTTGGACTCCTTATGATGTGTGTTATGACTTGGCAGAAAGTTTGTCTGCATTTTGCTCATGCCCAGAGACTTTGCCTGAGATTGAGATTAAGGGTAATGGACTGATTAATCTGGCAAAAGGAAATTTCAAGGCAATCAAACGTTGAGGCTGTGGCATGGCTACTGTTGGGGGCTTTTAGCCAGATCTATGTTGGAAATCAAGAGCAAAGAGCCCAACAGGATAATTTAAAACACTGTGAGTTTGGCCAGAAGGAAAACTCCAGTAAAGCTGTGGATTATAAAGATAAAGATGAGACTTTGATTGTTGAGAAGAAACAGAGAGATAAGAAGATGGCCAGAGGGCATCCCAAGAAATAGCAGGTTTCTACCCTTTGCAGCCCCAAAACTGCAAAAGTGAAATAATTTTCTCAGATGAGAAAGCTTCAGAGCACCATGCTCCAGAATGGCACAGGAGACCACATGAGGTTCCAAAATGGCGGCAACATAAAAAAGCTTTTCTTCACAATTGGGTTTACAGAGCCCAGCGATCTAGGCAATCGACCCCTACAGCCAAGAGAGAGAAAAGCCTGGCTACTGCTCCAGCTGGCAGCAGACCTTGGCGGCATCCACATGTTGCTGATTTTAGGTGCAAAGAAAATGCATAAATTCAGAGGGTAAGAAGGCTTCCACCTCAATTGCAAAGGGCCTGGGAGACCAAGCAGTGTGCCCCTGAGAGGGCAATTTGTAAAGATGTAAGGGTGAAGCCAAAGGTGCAATGGAGACCCCAGAAGTTTTAAAAAGCCAAAAATGTGGATCATCCAAGGAAAGCTGCAAAAACTGAGCAGAGAGGGTTTAAAACAAAAGCTGTGGGAGCTGAAATCCCTGGAAGTGCCGTGGGGGTGAAATCACCCAAGCCTTTTGGAGCTTGCAACCAGATTGCTTCAAATGCTGAGCATAAAACTCTAGGACGTAATGTTTGCCCTGCTGGCTGTTGGACTTGCTTTGTTCCCAAAGCTTTATATTCCCCCATTTGTAACTTTTGGAATGGTGATATTAATTTTGTGCCTTTGCATTTCAGAAATGTTTAACCTTGTTTCATTTGTACAGGGGCTTACAGTTAAGAGTTTGCCATAGATATTGGAGGAGACTTGGGACTTGGACTTCTCAGCAACAATGAAAATGTTAGGACTTTGGCAACTTTTGGAGATGGAAATCTCCAAAATGTCTTTTTGTATAAAGGTAATACATGAGTCTCTGGGGGCCAGGGGTGGAATGTCATGGTTTATGTCGGTGGCCCCTAGGCCTCATGTATTTGCATTGTACATTTGTGGCTGATTCATTGTCTAGTGCTTGGATTGATGGTGTCAGTGCTACACCCTCCCAAGGGGTGGAGCCAGGATGTGATGTAATGGCAGGAAGAAGGTGTGTGTCTCTCTTGCTGGTTTCTACCTTGCTGTTTGCAGCCACCATGAACTGCGGCCCCGCCATGCCACCCTGCCTTGGAACCAACTGAGTATGGACTGAAACCTCCAAAAACTGTAAGAAATAAACCTTTCCTTTCCCAATTTTGGGCATCAGATATTTTGTCTCAGCGATTAGTAAAAAGCAACTAAAACATGGGGTGTCTGATTTTGGGGGGTTCTTTACATATTCTAGATATTAGTCCTTTGTCTAAGGAACAGCTGCCAATTATTTTTGCCACTCAGTATGTTGCTGGACAAAGGTTTTCCCAGACAAACAGTTGATAGAGAAAATTAACATTGTGCCTGCTTTATAAGAAATGCTAAAGAGAGCTCTTCAACTTGAAACAAAAGGAGGCCAAAAAAAAAAAAAAAACCAATATGGTAAGAAAGAATGAAACACATTGCTTGTCATAGTTCGGATCTGGTATATACTCCAAAAACCTCACTTGTTTGGAACGTGACCAGATCATAGGGGTACTATACCCATCGGAGGATTAACCCACCGATGAATCAACCCTTAGCCAAATGTGCTGTTAGGAGGTGAGGCCCAGACGAAAGAGGCATAGAGGAAGGGTCTGGCAGGGGAAAACTGCTCACATCATGGTGGCCAGGAGGCAGAGAGAGAAAAGAGGAGTGGAGGAAAGGGATATACCCTTCTGCATCATCCCACAGCAACCCGCCTCCTTCAACTTTTATTCGCGGATCTTTTCTGTGAAAAGGAAGTCATTTTACAAATATTTGCATACCCACCTGTAGCTTTTTCTAAAAAAAAGTCTGTTTTATTCTCAGACCATGAGAACGAAGTCTCAAGAATCAGAGCGCATGATTTATTCTCCATCAGAAATTTATTTTCCCAGGCTTCCTTGAGCTTAGTGATAACTCAAATACCCAGTCCTGTCAATTTTACACAGGGAAAGTCTTCTGGGTTGCTTCTGGGAAATCGTTCATTTTGTGATACGGAAGAAAGTATCTGGAAAAAAAGCCAGCATCATACATTCTTTTTCTCCCTGCCTTCCAATATATATGGACATATGAAGTCAGGAGCTATGAAGCTACCTTTTAGCAATGACGTAAGAAGCACAGAAATGAAATCCTAGCATCCTGAGAAGTCAGAGTAGAAAAATGTAGAAAGATTGGATCTTGATAACATCTTTAAATGTCTAAACAGTCTCCTTGTCTCTCATAGGCAGTATAATAAAACTATAAAATAAATTTATGTTCTGAATTGTAAGATAAATGTTTAAAGAGTTTAGTACAAGATTGGACACATGAGGAAGGCAGAAAGCATGAGGCAATTTGCTACGTAAGCTTGGACTTTTAAAGAATCTTGGCATCACATAACAGAAGTAATTAGGGAGAGAATGAACTGTCTGCCAAAATAACCAAAAACTTTCCCTTGGAAGTGTTGATCAATAATACTTTTGAAGGAGGAATTAGAAATGCACAAGCTCCAAATTTTGAAGTGAGCATACTAGATGGAAGACCATCCAAAATATTTCTGAAAAATGTATGAAGTACTCTAAGGGGGAGCAAAACAAACAAACACTGAGGGGGCATTTTAAGTTGAGATTTTAATAAGAACAATGCATTGTATGGACACCCCAGGGATCAGAGTGGTAGCACACTGAATGTTAGCAGTTAAAACAGTGTTATAGATTGCTGCAGGGAAGGAAGCCTTTCAAATTTTACAATCATCATTTACCAAACTTTGGAGCTAGTCATCCTGTAGCAGATCAAAGCTAAAACTTTTATAAGCATTTCTTTTCATTCTGCATCTTATTGGGTGACCAGATATTTTTTAGAATACAACTTTTTATTAGAGTCTGTGTTTTTCCCCAACTTGAACTTTGCAGTAACATTCAGCAAGATATTTACTTTTACAGTATGGATATAGCATGATATTAGCATTCTTTTAAAAACATTATTTTGCTATAGGCAAATTTTCAATTGTGAGTCATTGTTTAGGAATTTATTCTAATTCATTTTGTCTTGGGGTTTGCTTTTTGGTTTTCATTGTTAAATAAATGCAGAAGTCTTATTCATTTTTATTGTACTTGATAATTTCTAAAAGAATATAACTGCATATTAGTTTTTTTATTTTAAAGAGAATAAAACAAAAGAGGACAGAACAAAATAGATAAGAACAGAACAATGTAAGTAACACAGCACTTTACAACAAGACAACCGGATATTAACAGTAGCTGCCATGTCTCTTTCGCATATTAGTTTTTTTATGTAATTTACTATTAAGTCCTATATGTGCCATAATCCAATTGTAGACATCAAATAATGAATTTAAATAGCTACAGATAATTTAAACATAATGATTCATATATGCTTGTATGATAGAAAGTTTTTAACATTTCAATTAATTATAAAATTTAAACTTCACATCTACATCAATGTAATTTATACATTAAAATAGGGAAAAAGATAAACATATTTATCAAGTCTAATACATATATGTTCATAATTGTATATCCTGTATCTGGAAATCTATTCATCCATTCAGTTACCATTATAATATGAACTATTTTCATTTTATATTTAAGGAAACAGCCATCTTTTGCTTTTTTAGTAATTTTCTACCAGATTATGTATAAAATTAATTTGTCTACTTTGGATAATTTTTTGTAAATACATTTAATGGGTCTCTTTCTCTTGCTGGTTTCTGCCTGGCTGTTTGCAGCCACCATGAACTGAGTCCCCACCATGTTACCTTGCCTTGGAGCCATCTGAATATGGACTGAAATTTCCAGAACTTCAGCAGCTCCAGAGATCTGTCCATGGTGGAATTTAGAAAGCTGCACAAGAAAGCAATTCACCCACCCTCTTGGTAAGTGCCCCAGCAGGAGCCAGGAGTAGAACTGGTCAGTGGCTCCCAAGACCTAGCTATGGTGGAACTTAGGTGGCTGACCAAGAAAGCAATTCACCACCCTCTTGGTAAGTGCCCCAGTGGGAGCCAGAAGGAGAATGTTCAGTGGCTCCCATAAGCCTACCAGTGCACAGGCTGAAAATCAAACAGCCCATCCCTCCCCACCTCATTAGCAACTGGGGGCATAGGTCTGAACATCTCCTGGGAGGATGACCGTATGCAATATAGCAAATAGGGGGATTTCCTTCTATCTTCTGTTTGAAGGCAAATGTTGTTTTCACTGTTTTGTTTTGTTATGATCAATTGTTTTCCTCTATTCAATATTCTCTCATGATTGGTTTTATTATGTTCTGTTTTTGGTTTGATTTCACTATACCTAATTGACTTGACAACTATTGTGAAGATAACGAGATATACCATGGTACATATTACTGTTATCCCGGTATCCTGCTGTGAAGTTCTGTACCAGTTTCACTGCATTGTCTTGATTAGCTTTGTTCTGTCTTGTTCTTTAAAATAAAAAAAAAATAGTGGCCTGAAAACACTAAGTAAAATTTCCAGAAATAAACAATGCATAAATTAATATATATGTATATATGTATATATATATATATATATATATGTGTGTGTGTGTGTGTATTTAATGTAATGTATATATTAATTTTGGCACAATACACATCTTTTCAGAACAAGATTTATATTCATTTATTTGAACTTTTATTCAAATAAAATTTTACATAATTTTGTTCTTTTTATATCACATTCCTCGGAATTGTGCTTTGTTTCTGTTGTTAATATGTTGTTCTGTGAATTATTTTTATATTTAGTTTCTGCTGGTATATAGGAAATCCGTCAATAAATATTTTCATAACTACTTATTTTTGTTTAATTAGTGGTAATATTATTTTCTCAGGGTTGGCTATTCAAAGTAAACATGTAGATCAGTCAGAAATGTTTTTCCAATACTGTACTTATTTCTTCTTTTTCTTGCCTTATTGAATTGGCTAAAACATTCAGCATATGAAAGTACAGCAAATAACACAGAAATCCACACCATTTATTTTACATAAATGGAATTATTTATAGTTTTTATACATAATAATTTTTTCCAGCTTCTGATAAATTCCTTATGGATTTTAGAGAGTACTCTAGTAACACTAATTTTATTCTTGTTTTGCTTTATTGATTTTTAACCAGTCATATTTTTATCAGATATATTTTTATCAGATAGCCCAGTCTATTCCTAACCAAAAAAAAAAAAAAAAAAAGATTAAACCATTTGTTAAATACACACGTGACTATGTAGTGAAGCCCATTAGAGAAATATGAAAGGCAGCTCATAGAAACATGGCCACATTTGGAAATAGTTGGTTGAAATATTAGGAACGGTTAATGGTGCACATCCTATGGTGTTCACCCTTGAAAAGTGTGGTAAATGAGTTTTTCTGAGCTCTACATTATTTCACAAAAACTACAACAGCATGTAATTTTAAAATTGAGGAGCAAAGATCAGTTTTCCAGTACCCATGCTAAATTTGGTTATTTGCTTTAAGCTGTATTACAGTTATCCACAAATGGAAAATAAATAGATATATTTTATGATGATATCTTGACTGTACATAGACTTAAAAAGCTTGTAAACTTCACAGATGACACCTTTTCTGAAGACTTAATTTTCAAGGAGTTGCAATTGGTTACATTATATGATATATGGCATCCTTATTTAAAAGATTTGAGAGTTTGTTTCAAATGTTCAAGAGTGATAGAGAAATGGTGATAACAATAAAATCTCCCTTGAAAATTATAGATTTTTTCCTAAAGGGGAGATGTAAAAACAGAGAATAACACACCAAGCAAGATAATTTATAGATCCATGAATATATCCAAAGAAAGCAAGAAAACTTTCGGAAAAAATCTTTGGATTGAGGACTCCTGAATTTCTAATTTTCAAAATATAAATGTGTTTTAACAAAAACCTACACTAAAGCTACATGGCATATCTGATCAGATATGTGAACTGATCTCCAAACATGTTCTAAGTGCTAAGAAATAATAATATAACTGACCAGAGAGCAAATGAAAGCTGATCACACTAGAAAAATATTCAAATATTTCAACATTTTTAGTTGTTATCTTCTGCTACTCCATAAGTAACATGAAATCAAAATGCATTACTTATTTTTAAACTTCTAGTAATTGCATCTTTTAAAAAATCCAACAAATAGGCATATAGCAGTAATATTTTGTGATATATTCTTATGGTAATGTTGAATAAATTATGTCTATCTTTTCACAATTCAATTCTATATCAATTAACTCAATTCATGTACTTATCTAAATTTTTGTTTCACATAAACTAATAATACCAATATGCTTGTAGTGAATGAGTACTGAAATACCATAATTTATACCCATCTAAAGACAAATTGGGAATAATATAGTTTCTGATATATGTGTACTTGTTGTTTTACTACTTGGTTGGTTTCCTACCCATAAATGTCTCATATCTACTTGGCCCTTGGTGATAGAATTTTCATCTTTTTCATGCATGGATGATTATGAATTTCAGGAAAGCCAAAGAGATACTTCCTGAACTGTCTAAGCCAATCACAACAATTCCATTCTTGTTGATAGTGGACATAAGATATAATTCTGGTCAATGAAATGAGACAGGACTAGAATTCTGGAATTGAAAAACAGTATCTGTTTAACAATCACAAGACAAATACCATGAAAACAAAAAATGCACAAATCATATAAATAACTGCAAACTATTTTCCAAAATTCCATACCCCTTCATGATTAAAAAAATTTTTAAACTAGTAATAAAAGACAATTTGCTCAAACTGATAAGAGCCATGCATGAGAAATCTACAATTAATACATTATATAATAGTGAGTGACTTGGTGCTTTTCTCTGAAGATGTCTGCCCATATGTTTCTAGTCAGTGTTATGCTAAGTGTTAAGACCTAGTAAAGATAATTATTTTATGAAAAAAAAAATCCAGATTGGGAAAGAAATACAAGTATCTTTATTTGAAGATAGTATTATTGTGTATATAAAACATGCTAACAAATTGGTAAAAAATCTATTGATATCTAATAAATGAGTTCAGCAAAGTTTCAGAGTACTAAATCAATATACAAAAACCTATTGCCATTCTAGGGCAGCTCAGTGGTCCAATGCTTGCCTCAAACTCACAAAGCCCTGAGTTCAAGCTCCAGTACAGAAAAAAATCCCTTAATTTCTGTGTATCAAAAATAAATTATCATAAAATTATATATAAGAAAACAATCACCTCAGCTGGGCTTGGTAACAAAGCATGCAATCCCAGCACTCTGGAGGCTGAGGTAGGAGAATTGTCATGAGTACTGGGCCAGCCCTGAATTATATAGGGAGTTTAAGTGCACCTTAAACTACACAGTGAGACCCTATCTCAAAATCCCCCCCCAAATTACCCCTATAATACCATCAAAAAGATTTAATTATAATTTATTAAAAGAATGTCAAAATGGCCTGGCAAACATGAGGTTGTGAGTTTGATTCATGGTATGAAGAAAAAAAATGTGTGAGGTTTCCTTTAGGAACAATGAAAGTAGTTTAAAAATCAGTGTTTATATTTTCATAAGTCCATGAACATATGAAAAAACAACAAGTACAACAAATTTGTGGTACATGAAAAAATATATATTTTAATATATATTCATATATATATTTTAATAACATATATATGTTATTAAACCAGAGTTGTGAATAAAAAAACAATTATAACAAATTTGTGGTATATGAAAAAATATATATTTCATATATATTCATATATATATAAATATATATATATTTTAATGACATATATATGTTATTAAACCAGAGTTGTGAATAAAAATCTGAGTCCTTCATACTTTTTTGCATAGAACAGTTATCTTGCCACAGTTAGGTACAAAATTTAAGCACAAAATTTAAAAACAGGACAACACAAAAACTGAAGAGAACAGGGTCCTTAATAATGTCATTGAGCTACTGAATTAACCAGCCCTAAAACCTATATTTCTTGTGAAGATGTATAAGTAGAAATAGCTGCTTGTGATCCTTTATCCCTTTTACTATGAAAAATACCCTTGAGAGGAAGACAAAAAAGCATGTGACTCATTTTAATCTCTTTACCAAAAGATTTTCAGGTAAAGACATTAATAATATTTGCTAGAGAGGAAGATAGTATCAAAAGAGTGTACTTAGCTGGGTAGCCTTGGCCAAAAGATTACTATAAATAACTCCCAGATCTATAGAAAGATAGGGCAGGGCAACATTGAGAAGACTATGTAGCATTTATAACTATAGAAAAGTAAAGCAGAGACACTGAACATCTCAAAAGTTTACACTATTGTATAAGGTAGCAACTCATGCAACCTAACTAAAGACCCCATCTATAATTTGGGCAACAGAAAGTTCATGTTGAAAATGTAGTGAGAGGTGAGGAGAGATGAAATACAGAAAAAAATGGGCATGTAGAAACTTCAATGATAGATATTTTTATTTTCTTTGTTACAGTGATAGTTCCAGATATATATGTGATATATATCAAAATGACCAGATTGCGCAGCTTAAGTTTGCATAGCTTAAGGTATGTCAACTATATCTCTAAAAAGCTATTTTACAGATCTAAAAAATAGATACATTTGACTAGCTTTCTTGTATGTATGATCATGATGTCAACATGGTATTAAACTTTAAAATTTGTCTGAACTATGAGGATTGACTCAAATTTGATGTTAACATATATGTGGTTTTTAAAGTAAATATTTCCTTCATATAAAATATAGCTGTAACCTTTGTGCTAAATACTGAACAACCTTCACTAAGATAAGAGATATATAAGAGATTTAATGCAGTATTATTATGTTTCAATTCATTCTAAGATTCCAATCAACTTTTGTTTACTTTTTATAAAATGAACTTCTCTGTGATAATGTTTTTCTAAGTTAAAATGAATCACAATACAGCAAAGTTATTTAACAAACATGATATATACTTCATTGACTAATATCACTGGAACACCAGTTTAGGAAATCACTCTTTAAAAATAGATGTAAGAAAGTGTGCCAACACTGAATGGGTAATGACTTACTTGGATCCCACTCATCTGTCTTCATTGCATAACACTGAAATAAATTATTGTAAATTCAGACAGAGATACTAACATGACAAGCTCCAGCAAAAGTAAGATGTTAATTATAAACAGAGAAAAAGTATTTCCTCGTGTATTACAAGAATTACCCCCAGAAAATTAGCAGTGAATAAGTAGATGAGAAGTGATGGAGAAGGAAATTAAGGTAATTATCTTCTCAAATCTGAAGGACTTGCATAGAGGAAAAAATATTTATTTTTATTACCAGCAAAAGCTAAATTTAAGTTAAGGTTAGGAAGGCATCAAAAAGAAAAATACAAATATAATATAAAAAGAACCTTCCACAGAGTATGAAAGTAGAATGATCTGCTTTGGGAGATGGGAATTTTTTACATCTCCATTGTTGGTTTTTAAGCAAAATCTGGCTATTTACTATTTGCAAATAGTTTAGAAGAAATACGTTGCATTAGATTGAAACAATATTGATTTGGTTTAGAATATTTCTACTACTCTAAGATATTTTTGTTACTTCATCCATCATCTATTTTTAAACACTTAACCCTCTTATACATGAGACATTAATCAGTGTCTGTGGGTTCCCCACGGGATATACCACCTCCAACTTTTATTACCATAACACAGATCTAGAAAACTCAGCTTAATAAAAAATTCATCATTTAATCACTATGAAACAAAAATAGGAACATAGGAGGATGGCATTTCATATTTAAAGGATATAAGATAAACCTATATTTCCCTCTTTTGAAAATTACATATACAAATGGATACATTGCAGCTGGCTGGATTTTTACCTATCTGTAACAAGAATGAGCAGCATTTCCCTCTATGATGAGAACATTTTTTCATTATGTTTAACAGTTAAACTTACAAGTTTTCTGAGACTATAAGGTGGAAAGTAGTTTAATGATACAAATTCCTCACCTTCACCTTTTAGAATGTCAGATCCTGAGTCCTAAAACAAGGTCCATGAACTTATATTGAAAATCAGGACCCCACATGCTGCAATACTCTCAGAGATGGTGCTGCAGGATAATGACTGGCTGTAAGAATTTGTTAGTCACCATCTTCAACATACTGATGGGCGATTAATAAATACCTCACTGAAATGATCAACTAACCTATGTATTTCAGTATAGTCACATAGTCATTAGTATGGATCCTGAAACCATATTGCTCAGATTAAATCTCAGATGTACTGTTAATTACAGTGGTGCCTCAGTTCACAAACTTAATTCAAATCAAACTGGCCTCAAAGCAAATTCAATGATTAGGTTCAATGTTGACCTCATAGAGTAATTTGATTTGGTTTTCTTCCAATTTGATTTGTGACCAGAATCATGGGCAGAAATAAGTTCACAAACTGAAACACCACATGTATAGTTTGTTAACAAATTCTTAGTGTCTCAGTTTTTCAGCCTTTAAAGGAGAGATGATAGAAGTTTTCTAGGTTACAGTCTGGTTGTAGTGACTAGTGAGTTACATAATGTATACTAAAAACTTAGAATATTGTAAGAGCTCAGCATAAGTTAATCATAATTTTTATCTATGACACATCACAGCAAAATTTTGCTCAAAATCAGTCTCAAAAGAAATAAAGCAAACATTCTATATATTTAAAAAAATTCTTTTTTATCAACTTCCCTTATATATTTCCAGCTCAAAATAATTTCTGCTAAGTACTGTGGTGTAATAAATTTGAGTTTCAAATAAACATTCATTTATGCTCTTAAATATATTCAAATTTGCCAACAGCTCCACTGCAGTGAGTGGTGTGTAGGATGGTCCTTCCCAGTGGAATCACAGTCAGACACTGTTTCAAACATGAAATGCATAGGTAACAAGTGCAAGCATATGCAGAAACTGAAATGAAGAACACCAAAGATCAGCACATAAGTCACCAGCCAGAGATTTATACTTGAATTAAGAAACATCTGACTCTATAGTTTTTTCTGATGCAAAAATCTCATGTGTAAAAGGAGAGCAAGATAATCATGTCTTCCTCTAGATTCTTCAGGTTCTTCTCCAATATCAGATAAGTTCACTTGGACATTAATGACAAAAATTATGTTTCTTATAAGAATGCATTCCTAAAACTATGATTCCAGTTGTTTCCTGTTAATTAAACTTTATATAATTAAACTTTATAAATGGTCAATAAGAAATCTTGGAAACAACCCAAATGCCTGTCAATGAAGGAATGGATAAAGATGTGGGGTTTTTAATACAATGGAGCACTACCCAGCCATAAGGATAAACTTGAGACATTTCTAGCTAAATGGATACACTTTGAGACCATATTCAAGTGAAATAAATTGGACACACATTTGTAAAAATTGCATTCTCTGGTATAAGAAACTGAAAGTGCAAATAAGGACCAAAATGTTTAATAGATACTGTGAAGTAGGAAGAAATTGTTTAAAAGGAAAGGGGATAGAGCAGGGGTTAGGAAGGGAAAAGAAAAGAATGAGCCAAAGAGGTTAAAATGAAAACAAAGCTTAGTATATAAGGAGGGGAAATGGAGATGAGGGAAGGGGAAGGGAGGAGAGGGAAGAGGAATGGAGAAAACACAAGGAACTAAGAACTACCTTGTACAGACACAAGCTCCCTATGATTAATGTGATCATTATATATATATATATATATATATATATATATATGTAAATTGTACCAATAAATTTAATAAAAAGAAAACTATTTCACCCTCTTATCAGAAGCTTTTTTTCTTTTTTTAAAATTTTATTTACAGAGAAAAAAGCAAAACAGAAAAAGGGTAGAAATAATACAGAATTTCAAAAAAACAGTAAAAAATCACTAGTTGATAAATTAAATATTGTCCTCTTAGAAATAGTTGTTCATATTACAAAATTAAGGCATACAAAGTGGACATTCAAACAGTGTGGCTGCAAACAATTCTGTTCAACGATCCAAAAAAACTTAGTAATACGGTTGTCAATCCTACACACTTAAACATACATGCAGTTATATCCTTTAGAGCACTTTCTTTCCCTCCTTTTGCTTTTTAAGTCCATTATCTGTTTAGTTATATCATGTTTCTGCTTACTTAGTATCTTATTGATCTGTTTTGTTATTTCCTTTTTAATCGCCTTATATAATTCTGTTGCTTTGTTTTTGAGTTTCTCCTCATCCATGTCACATGGATCCGCTTTGGTGGAGCTGGGAGTTTTTGGAGGTATTTTGTTACCTTGTTTTCTCATGTTCTATTGTTTTTTTATTTAATTTTTTATTAACTTGGTGGTAGTAATATACAACAAAACAGGATGGAATAAAGCCAATTGAGACAGTATAGTGAAATTGGTAAAGAACTTCACAGCAAGTCACTGGGGCAACAGTAATAGGCACCATTGTATATCTCATTATCTTCACAATAGTTGTTCTTTCAATCAGGAATAGCAAAATCAAAAGAAATACACAGTATTATAGAACTTACCAAAGCAGAATATTGAATAGAGCAATACCATTAATCAGGACAAAGCAAAACGGCAATAAAAATATCTGCCTTCAAAGAGATAATCGAAGGAAATTCCCTCCCCTTACTGCATTATATACCGTCAAGCTTTCACGAGATGACAAGATCCCTGGATCTCACTTGCTAAAGGAGGGGGGTGGTGGTATGTTTGATTGTAAGCCCGTGCCCCGGTAGGCAGCAGACTGCTTGCTGGGTTGCTCAGCGCCCTAAGTTCCAACATGGTGCGGATCTCAGAAAACGCTATTGCTTCTTGCTTCTTGCCCTGAGGTGGCCATGGCTTGCCAGACCACAGCCACTTACCAGGGCAGCAGGCTGTTTGCTGGGTTGCTCAGCGCCTAAGTTCCAACATGGTGTGGATCTCGGGAAACGCTGTGGCTTTATGCTTCTTGCCCTGGCGTGGTCCTCATCAGAAGTTTATTAATACCATTTAAAACTGTTTCTCAGTATCATTTATACCTTTACATTCAAATAAAAATCCCAGGAACATGATATACATTAGAATAATTTTTAGAAAAAAATCCTTGCTCATAAAAATAACAGCACTAACAACTACATTACCAACCAGTAACACCAGTTTATTGAGATTTTCTTATCCAGCAGATTATTATACCAAATGTTTATATCTTCCCATGTTTTTTTTTTCAAAAAACAAGTTTTTAATAAAAATGGGACTCTTAAAATATCAAGTATAAAAACAAGGTAAGTTGTAACAGAATTAAATAGTTTGACCTAGGATTTTAAGATAAAAGTAACAAAATTAAAATACCAGTTCAGGTAAATTCAGAGCTTCTCCACACACACACTTTAAACAGTACTTACTTCTGAAGGGTAAAGTCATGAGGAAAAATCATTTCAGTTAATAGAGTAGATGCTCTAAGTAAGTATTTTTAAAACTGCTTTTCAGCAAGACAGATCCATCTTTTTCAGTAGTCATGTTAATTAGCCTGCATAGAGGGTAACAGTTTTGGATTCCCTTATTTTCTATGGTCTTATAGAACTGGCCCTCCTTGATAATGATCATACACATAGGACAACTCACAAGAAATCACTTTCTCTATATGAAAAAATTATTCAGTGATGTTACAAGCTACACTGAACAGCATCAATAGTTTCTAATTCCTACTATTCAGTTGGTGCACTATTTGAAAATATATCTCTCAAATACGGCTTTTCATAGTAGTTACTGACACAGGAAGCAAAAAGCCATTGAAATTTTAAGGAGGATGTCAAAAGTTTATTTCTGTACTAGTACATTCTTTGGTTTTGACAAGGAGGAAGAAAATTGAAGGATGCATCCTTGAGAAACATTTAATCAAATTGTCTTTAGATTACCAAGTTACTTTGATCATTTCCCAAAGAAACCACAAGAATTGTATGAGAATTGAGGGTTTCAAAGTGCTCAGAAACTTCAATGAGACAAATGTCACTTGTACTGTTTATGGTTTGCCTGAGAAACTTTGTGTCATAGAAATGGAAAGAAATGCACATAAATGACAAGAAGATTTTCAGTAAATCTGCTCTTATGCTATTATGAAAAAAAAGAACAATATTTGGTTTGCAAAGAGTTGGGGTATGCTTTCTAGAAAACTGAGCAATGTTAAGTAGCAGACATTAACCAGAAAAACAAGTGTCTTTTAAGAATTCACTCAAATACTGGGCTATCAAAATAAAATCTTCAGAAGAAAATAAGAAACTTAAAAAGAAAAACTATCAACAAATAAATTTGATGAAATTATCAACTAATTAGGGAAAAATTGTCAGGCTTATAAGAAGGAACAAAATTTTGAGTGTACTTAGAATTTGTAATTCCATCATGGTGAAGTTATGCTAGAGGCTAGGAACCCTTTAGGGAAGCCAAGAGGCTTCTGGGAGTAAAGATTCTCCTCGTGGAGGAATTTCTTCTAGACCCAACATCAAAGGAATGAAAGAATCAGAAACCACTAACTTACAAAGTAAGGCAAGAGTTGAAAGCCTACAATTTAGAGGGATGTTTTCTTTGTTTTGGCGGGGGGGGTTTGAAGAGCAGTTTACAAGTCATGGGTTAAACTGCTGCATAGTTAGATTCGTGACCATTATGAATAATTAATATGTGAAGAGAAAATAAATGAATACTTACTCCTTCATTTAATATTATAAACACTAGAGCAATATAATTGGTATACTAAATAAGAAAGATGTATTTAAAATTTGCACCAATAAAAACAAAAATATTGTAAATATGAAAAGTAGGAAAAGGGCAAGCAAGTAAGCAAATGGCATTATACGATAGGTTCCAATCTGTAAATTAAAGCAAAAATTAAATTACTGAATGTAATTTAAAAGTACTGAAAAAATTTTTAGGAGTGAAATTAATATCTGCTGGTGAAGCCTTACTATTTAAAATTACATGCAAACATAATTTGCCCCAAATCAGTAAATTATGTTTCTGAAGAAAAACAATTCTGATTCATTCTATAATTTCAAAATCTTATAATTCAACGATTTATTTAATTACATGATAAATCCACTATCATTATTTGTCCACCCATTACATGCTCCTGTGTTAGATTCTTTGTTAATACAAATATAATTCAGAAACAACTCAGTTATCTCACCATTTAATGAAAGTCAGAGTCATAAAATGGAATAAAACAATATATAAACTGTAATGATTTTTATAATGAATGTGTGAAGTTTAATCAATCTAAAAGAACTTCACAAAATATTATCTGTATTACTCTTTTAAAATAATAGTATTTTTTTCTGTTACTCTCCCATAAACACAGAGCAAAAATTACTTTTAGTTTTAAGAAGAAAAACAGGCACTTTTTAATAGAATATAAGAAGACAGTTGTGAAGGATGTACTACAATATTTTAGTGAATGAGTGAAGAGAAATTCTCTGACAGGAAAAGAACAAGAAACAGCAGATGCCTAGAGAAAACACAGAAGCAAGGAAGTAATTTTCTAATGGAGAAAACAATAAAAGTAAAGAGGAAATAAATTTTATATACACTTTAAAAATTTTCTTAAGACCATCTTTCTTTGCAAGTTATATATAAATCATGAACTAACAGTGAGTTTGTATAGAAAATATTCATCTATAAAATATTCTTTCAAGACAGTCCAGTTGAATTTAAAGTTATGTTTAGGGAGCAGCGTGATAGCCTCATTGCTGCCACCCCATCCTGCCCTCCTGTGGGCTTTTGGTGCGTCTGCCTACATTACCCATGATCCTCTCTGCCTGGCCAGACATGACTGTGACCTATCCGGTCTCTCCACAACATCTCTGCCTGATGATGACAATTTCCTGCGCTCACCCTATATAAAGCATGTTCACTTCCTCAATAAACGAGACTTGATTGGAACTGCTCAACTTGTCTCTGTCTCTCTTTCCTCTTGCCCTGCCCCCCCATCCCCGTTCCCTCTCCAGGTGAGACCCACAGACTGATCCGCGGGCCGGATCAGTTATGTTTCACTTCTAAACCTTAACTTACTGTAAAAAGCCATTACTATACTTAAACAGGGACATTTAAACATATTACTCATCAAAGTGAAACACAATCTACTTACAATTGTCTGATATTTTTGAAGAGAAGAATTCCAAAAGATGCAAAATACTTGTTTCCTGTAATTCTGGCTGTTCTGATTTGTCAACAAGTAAAATATTTTTGCGTGGACATTTATAGCCACAGAAGCCAATAAAGGCAGTTTTCCGCAAATCAGATGTGGCTGCATACAAACAGATCTCTGAGATGATCGTTGTGTATGTGTGAACAACATTCCAGGACCAGGAAAGATCATCTCCCTCACACATATCCTCCTGAAATAAGAAAATAGGCAGAGCTGAGGATTTAGCTCAGCAGCAGAAGTTCCTGCCTGGCAAGAGCAAGATCCTGAGTTTAAATCCCAGAAAAAAAAAAAGCAAGCAAGCGAGCAAGAAAGAAAAGAGGCATTAGATAATCAAAATACATTCTGTCAGAATTAAGACCTATAGAGGGTAGGGGATTTAGCTCAATGGCAAGGCATCTGCCTGGCAAGCACAAGGTCCTGAGTTCAATTCTCAGCACACACACATGCACACATCAAGAAATAAAAACAACAATAAAAAAGCTATATGGTATGCTTAAAACAAATATATCTTCAAATTTTAAGGAATTGCTAAAAGACTAAAATAAATTGATATTCCTAAATCTTTTTAAATTTACTGGAAAACCAGTCTTCCCTAGAGAGATTACAACAAGTGAAGTTTAAAAAATACAAGTGGCTCATAATCATAAATAACAATGACTTAAACTTCTTTAGGAGTTAATGGAATGCAAATTAATTCAATGAAATATATGACATATTATACTAGAAAATAATTCTTTTTAGAATGTGGTTTTTTCATATATTTTTCATAGACATAAAAAATATTTACATTTTTGAGAGAAGAATTTGGGTATCTATCCCAAGAAACTTACAAGAACTCAGTGATTTAATTTTGGCAATATATTCCAAAGAAATAGTCATCAATGCAGATAAGATTTTATGTATGAGAATGCCAGGGGAACATGTAATTAATCATGAACAATTAGAAACAGATTTAATGTTCAAAAATAGATAAAAGATTAAATAAAGCACCTCACACTAAAATAAAAACTTTGATAATAAATTCGAAAATGGAAAATAGTTATGACATATGAACATTTACTTTTATATTTAATTAAAATTACTATAACAAACTTTTATATGTTATATTTGCCAATATGATACACAATTTAAATAAAAGCAAAAATAAAACATGTTTCTATTCAAATCTCTTTTCACATTTAAATTAGCAAGACTGTTACCTGTTTTTCAACAGACATAATGCTTAAAAGAAAATCTCTCATTATTTCCATTAAAGTTTTCAAGCAGGTCATATTTAATTTAGCAGCTTCTCCAAGAACCAACAAGGCTACTATTAAATCCAACCTGGATGATGAAGAAATAGCAAAGAGTTTAATGAAAACTAACAATAAGCAGACTGTTAATGGAAATGAGTATTTGGAATAGCAAGTACGTTTATTTTCAATGAAGATTGGAATTGGTACTTATTAAAACAAAAGTCTACAAGAAAGATCAACATTTTGGCAAGATTTTTGTGTTTAGAAAACTGTTCTGAAAAACACTGGCAGAACTAAATAATACAGATAATCACAATTCTTCATAGATCCTTTCTGACAGAACTCCCAAGGCCTCTGTTCCCACCAAGCGCCCTCACAACTCCACAGGAGGTTTCTATTTTAGCTTATTGCAACTGATTCCATGGAGGGAATTTTAAGTGTTTCTCCTCAGAAAAGTGAACAAATAAAATATGGTCTTCCCATATACTCCAAATTTTGATACTATTTGATTTTATTAAAAGTGCAGTTTCTCAAAATGAAATTAGTTTCAAATGAATGAAATATTGCTGCACATTATTGTGAAAGTATTATATAATAACTGAAATTATAACAGAACTTGTTAACCATAAAGGTATATAAAATTTTCAGCAAATTATACATTAAGTGCTATTTTCACCCAAGTGAAAGAGACATAATTCAAAATAGAACTGATAAAAATGCAGATAGAAAAGTGCTCTCTACCCAAAGGTGCTTAATTGCCTTTATAGATCACTAATAAACTTAAAAGTTAGTGTATTTCACAAGCATATTTAGTTTTCACAACCATATGTCAGGCTACTAGGATTAAATTCAACACCAGTCTCAAAAGGGAGCAGCTCTCATCATAAGAATTAAAAACAACTTTACATATTTGTATAGGGCTTTACAGATCTTGATATTCTTGTACACTATAATCTCATTTGATTTTAATTTTGGACAAATTCAAGACTTTTCAAAGCCTTTTTCATATTAGGAAATGGAGACATGGTTCAGGGAGACTTGCCTAAGTGCATATTCTTAAATTTGGTTAACTGTAGCTAAAATCTTCTTTGCCATAGAGGTATTTTGTGTTTTTGCAATTCTTGTTTTCCTGACCACTATTTAAATATCCTCACATTTAATGTTAGTGTGCAAATGCTGTCTATTGACCACCTAACAGAATCTGAATTTTGTTTAAAATAGCAAAATTCTCAGGTAAAGTTCCATCCTCAAGATAGAATGTTTTGTATCTTGATAGGAGTAATGAGTATATGAGTCTAGTATTTGTCAAGAAACATAAATCAGTGTATGTAAAATGTGTTTTTAATTATATCTCAGTAAACTTGATTTAAGAATAAATCCCCAAACTTTCTTGAAGCTTGGAAGCACCACATAATAAAGATTTGGTTAACATATAAATATAAAAATAAGCATACTATGAAAGCTTTCTAAGTAAGCTACTGCTTTTCTTGTTAAAGCATTTGTTCTCCTTTGCTTACCCTCTTCCTTTTGCTCAGAATTCATGCTTGATACTAGAAGGTGGGACAGCACTCTTGTAACAATGAGGACAGAAATCAATGCTATACACAAAGGAAGCCAGAAAGGGCTTGAGGTTTGAGAAATCCCTCAAGCATCTGCTTTAGTATAGTAAGATTTTCCATGTGCAAATTTAGATCCTTATTTGGTTATGTATATATAACTGGGTTTCTGGGACATGCAGAAGACCAAATCTTAACAGAAACACTTAGCATATTTTTATGATCATAAATTTTAGAGTCAAAAAATTAAGACAATCCTAACTTAGTCATTAATTATACATATATGATGTAAGACCCTATCTCAGCCTTAATTGCTTGTCTATATAAAGCAAATATAGAAAAAATATACTTTTAAGAGATTTGAATAAAGTACTCTATAAAATGACTAGGTTCAAAATGCTGAATTGAATTGAATTACAAAAATACTATTTCTTCAAAGTAAGGAAATCATAAGTTTGATCATTCTTTCTCTATAAAGTTTTGGAGTAATAGAAAGAAGAGGTCTAGGGAATCCCAAGATGGATAGTGATTCATTCCCAAGTATTATCATTCATAATTTACAACATAGCCAAGTGAAGAGGAGGACAGACACAAAATTCCTAAGACATATTTTTGCTAGTTATATTTGCTAATCATAAGGTTTGGCTTTTTCTGTTCTCTTTTAAGTTTGAAAATTTTATCTAACATGTAACATTCTTAGTAAGTATGGACTGAAAGAATTCATCAGTGTTACCCACCAATGGTAGAAAAATGATTCATCAGAAAGATTCATCAGAGACACTATTTTCAATCAATGCTTCTGACTGCAAAATTTTCTATAGGCAAAAATGCCTCTACCAAAAGTAAAATGGAAGCATCAATAAACTAGTTTGTTAAAAATCAAAGCTAAAAATCAATGTGCATAGAGAGAACTCAAATTGGATTAGGTTAGAAATTTCTACCCTGCAGTAACTTCTTTGTAAACTTGTTAGAATGTAGAAAACTCAACTATCAGTACATTGACTTGTTTTTACAATGCCATCAACTTATGCATGCATGAAATAACTTATAATTAGTACAAATTTTACATAATTGTGTAGTAAACTGAGCCAGAGTTTATTGGTTTTCTAAAATACATTATAAAACATATACATATTTTTTTAAAGAAATCAGTGTTCAAAATTCTTCCTCATTCCTCTATATCAGTTTCCTCAATGAGCAGAGTATCATTTTTCAAAATGGAACCAAAATGTCCCCAGTTGGTAAAAAACTTAACATTGGCATCCATGAAAATACACGGATTTTTGTCACATAATTTAAGAAAAACACTAAGCACCAGGAGTCAGAAGTTGGGAACACACATAGGCTAGAATTTAGTCATCAAGAAGCCTTTAGAAAACTACAGAGGTATAGCCATTGCTGTTGTGTACTATTTCAGAGGTGACTCCACGAAGTTAAGCATTGGCGCTCTCTAGCCTCCTGAGATGCTCAGTGCATTAAAAGGATGCCAGAGGATACCATCTGACAAATGAGCCCCTACAAGAATATCCTGCACTGAAAATTACAGTACAGGGAGAAAAGAAAAAAACCTCACTTTGAACATTGTGTAATACAATAAATTAGGAAAGAGCATACCAACATTTGCAAATCCTAGAAATGTAGTATCAGGCAAAATGAACATATTATTTTTTAAAGGAAAAATAAGATGTTATATTACATCTACGGTTGTGTATATTCGAGGTCTTACCTTCCAGATAATCAATGTCTGTTCTTAGAGATTTAGTCAAGCCAAATAAAAAATTAATAGTATCTAATGTTTTAAAAAAGAGGAAACTCTAATTGTAAGTTCCTCCAAGTGAATCTTGAAAATAGGTAAATTTTAATAAATAAAACAATTTCATAAATATAAGTTACATACAAATATGTAAGTATTTAAGTACAAGAAGGCATATTTTAAATAACTAATTAAAGTGCTACAAGAAACTCGTTTGTGTTAACATACTAAGAAGAGAATGACTAGATAAACACATTAGTTTCTATTTTCAGCACACATGGAAGAAGTAGTATTCTACTGTTGAATTTGATCATTTTAAAAAGTGGTTTGAAATAATTTATCTCTTTCCGGTAGAGATGGACAAATAAAACATCTAATCTTGAGCCTGTCTCTTGAAGATTCTTTCTCTGGATTATCAGAGTTCTTTTGTGAAGCTCAGGGAAGCCAGTAAGAGAGAAGGGAGAGATGGAGTAACAAGCTCAGGGAAGCCAGTAAGAGAGAAGGGAGAGATGGAGTAACATATGCAATGATTGTTGTTTCACCAAGGTTGACACCGGTGGGTCATTAGTCCCTCCAATCAGTCCCGTCAAGCACTGTCTGATAACGATGTGAGTATCAGGACCTTTCAACTATTTGTTGTTTTTCTTTTTCTAATATTAAGGTAAGTTTTGAGACAATAATTGACACTTCTGTGCCATATTAAAAAATTCTTGTTAGGTAAATTGAAGATGTACAAAGACACGATTACATTTACGTTGCAATCTTGGCAGCAGATGGTATGCCACAAACTACTGATGGAAAGACACAAGGCCAAGAAAGTAGTTAAAAAACTACAGTGGTCATGAAACAATAGGGATCCCACCCCACACTGTGGCAGTGGGAACAGGAATCAGGCAAGCAAGTCTGTAATGTGATTAATTATCTACTACACTGTCAAATCATGGGTTACATGGGGGAAATGAGGGTGGACAGATAAAATGCCTAATTTGATTAGCTTAAGCAGAAGGCATTAGAGAAGAAATTCAGCAGGCAAGAGGTCTGCAAGAGGAAAAATTAGTTCAAATCTGACCTAACAGAAGATAAAGTATCTAGAAAAGGATTAAAGTATAGAATTGCCTTCGTATTACTTACATCATTTAAATATCTCACAAACTCTTTGAAGTCATTCTTATCTCTGTATAACTGCTACATAGACAGATTATGGG
This sequence comes from Dolichotis patagonum, assembly GCA_004027295.1. NCBI lineage: Eukaryota > Metazoa > Chordata > Mammalia > Rodentia > Caviidae > Dolichotis > Dolichotis patagonum. The sequence goes on along the minus strand of PVJX010003409.1, from coordinate 77,078 downwards.
GATTAAGTCAGTCACTGCTTCAAAATTACAGAAGGTGGCTAAGAATAGGTCTCAAACTCAGGTTTTCTGTTGTAAGCTCAAAATTTTTTTCACTGATGATATAGCAATACATAACTAGCTAAATGGTATAAGTATTTCAGAGGTTTGAAAGACCAGTAAGAAATCCAGGACAAATCAAGAGGAAACAAGAAAATGAATGAAGAGAACTACAATGACATCTCAGTACATGAGCAATGAAGGAAACTACTAAATGCAAACTTTCATTTGAATGCTTTCAGTTACAGTTACAATATAAAAAACAGTATTTTAATACAACTACAAGGACACAGATACCAATGATCTAGCTGGAAAGCTGAGGCCTTGCTCCCCATACAAAAGAGTTGATTCTCTGATTCATTTTGATGGAAACACAAATGCTATATGTCTGAGAAACATTTGCCATGCTGATTTAGTTTTCAATTATCAAGCCTTTTTTTGAAATTCATTTATGGAGCATATTAAATTGGCTATTTTGTTGTGGGAGATATAATTTTATATGTTATAGTGCTCCACTGAAATGTCATACTGCATTTCTCTGCGGTCTTCACTGGCCAATAATTCAATTATAAACACGATTCATTACTCTCATGCAGACTAGAAAATCTTTTGCATTGGTTCAAGCTATCTCCCCAGTGCAAAGAAAGCAGTTTATAAAAGGCCAAGCCACAGGGTGGAGCGTTGAGAATGTGAAGCATCTTACAAAATTTTGCCTTATAAAATGGCTATCTGCCTTCCAGCAAGCTGTTTATCTCCAGCTCTGGACAGAAAAAGATCAATGCATGGCAACTGGGAGGGGGCTCCTGGATTCTCTTTTTCTCTGCTTCCTCTTTATGTTTCTGTGATTTTTTTCTTTAGTTCATTCTTTCCTAGGTTTTTCCCTTTCTCCCATGAGGTCATACTATTTCTGTGATCACTTTCTTTTATTCCTTTCATGGATCTTGGGCCTGCCCTTCACCAGGCCTAGAAACCTTTTGTTTTTATTCATTACTTTTCTATTCTACAATGTTTATAAAGAAGGTTGGAATAAATCAGGCATGGAGATATATAAGTTATCTACTAACAGACAGCAACATAAATAAGTATACAAATCCACTTACTTACATGGCACAGTGATTTTTGTCACTCCAAGATTTTTTCCTGATATCTTAATTGAGTGGTCTCCCCTCTCATTTTAAATCACTCAATGTTTATTAATCATTATGTTACTTTCCTGATATACATGGAAAATGAAATTGCTTAAGTTAGTCCTCCTAATTGTTATGTGATGTTGTATTTTGGGTGCTTAAACAAAAGTATCACCTGTCCCAATTCTAAAGCTATCTGGTGTAGAAAATATTGACAAAGTCTTCATTCTTGTTAGGCCCTGATGCCTCAATATTTCTAATTCATTATAAATATATTCAGGTATTTTTTTGTTTTTTATTTTGTTTTGGGGCTTTTTGTTTGTTTCTTCATTTGCTTGTTTGTGATAGGGTCTCACTATATGGGTTGTCCTGGAATTGAATTCATTATGCAGCCCAGGATGGCCTCCAACTCCACAGCAATCCTCCTACCTCAGTCTCCTGAATGCCGGGATTATAGGCATACACCATCACACCCAGCTTCAGTTAATCTTTTTAATTTTTTACACATACGTGGTTGTATCTTATAGTGAACGAGAGCAACATTAAAGTTTCCCCAAAGCATTTTTTATTTCAGTTAGATAATTATATCATAGTTTGTATTATCTGGAGTAATGGTCTCCTAAAAGTCATATATAGGCTGTTATATAAAGGTCTTACTTTTCTCTTGTTGCTGAGACAAAATACTCAACATCCAAAGTTATAGAAGAAAAGATTTATTTAGTTCACGGTTTGGGGAAGTTTCATTCCACAATCAGCTGGTTCCAAGGCAGCCTGGCTTGACAGAGGGGCAGCCGCTCATTGTAGCAAAAGACAACAAAAGCAACAAGAATGAAAAAAGGAGAGGGGAGACAGCAAGCCTCTTTTTCTCCCTTATATTGTAAGTAGGCTACCTGCTCTAAGATGAGTTTGGCACTCACATCATCTCTGTGCCCTCTGCTTGCACAGGCTGAGGATGTTTACAAAGTGAGGACCCTGCCTGGCCCCTTGCTGAGTCACTTAGTTAAGGTGCTAAACTTCTCAAAGAATCAACCATCACAATATCATAGGTTGTAAACAGCCACCCTAGGGCATGTCCCCAGGATGTAGAACTGCTGAGTCACTTAGTTAAGCTTCTAAACTTTACAAATTGACACAATGTATCAACAACTGCAATAAATAACAAAATTTGTAGAAAAGCTTATTTTTAAGGATTTAGTATAGAGTTATAATTTACAAACTACTGAAATTGCCAACTTAAAAAGACTAATGAATTTTTTAAGGTCTACAGTTTCTGTTTACTAGTGTCATATTTGTAAAATTTTTCTTAGCGTATGTGTGCAGTGTATGACTATGTTCATCATGGGAAGTTGATATATGTACATAACACTTTTTAGACTCATACTTTTTCTAATATGTAGGTGATGATCCACTCAGTATAATAAACATTCTTTATTAATAGAAACATTTTTCTTTGTGCATGTTTGTAGTACCCATAGTTTACAAACATCTTGAGGAGTGGGTACATGTGCATAATACAGGGGTTTTTTTTTCAATGCTTTTCCCTCCAATCTCCCTTTTTTTTCCTCCAAATGATCTTTCACCATTTTTATTCATTTTGATATTATTAATCTTAGCTCATGTTTATGACATATAATGTTTATGGTCATTGGAGTTATTGGGTTCCTGCACATGGCACATCTTTACCCAATGCATTTCCCCATCTCCCACTTTCCCTTTGTCCTTGGTCTTCTGGACCTCTCTCATTTTCAAGAGCTCTATCTCTTTGTCTTTTATCCATATTTGATTTTGTTGTTTGTATTTTTCTGACTCGAATGAAATAGATAAGCTTATGTATCTGATTTATTTCACTCATGATTATATTTTCCAGGTGCATCTATTTTCCTACAAATGTCTCAAATTTATCCTCCTTTACAGTCGAGTAGTATCCCACTAAGAATTGATATTATATTTTCTTTATCCAACAGTCTATTGATTGGTATCTAGGCTTCTTCCAAGAATTAACTGCTATGAATTACGTTGCTATAAACATTAATATGCATGTACTGGTGTAGTATTATGTCTTTAGCTATTTGGGGAAGATACCTAGAAAAGGGTCATGTGGAATTCCTAATTTTAGTTCTTTGAGAAATCTCCATAATGATTTCCACAATGGTTGTACTAGTTTATAGCCCCAACAACAGTGTAAGAGGGATCTTTTATTCACCAGTGTCTTAGCATTTGTTATTGTTTGACTGCTTGAAGACTGCCCTTTTCTCTACCATAAGATGTAATCTTAGTGTTGTTTTAATTTGCATTTCTCTAATGGCCAGAGATGTTCAACATTTTTTTTTTATATTTGTTGGCCATTTGTATTTTTACCTCTGAGAAGTATCTGCACTTTTCACTTTCCAATTTCTTGATTGGGTCTTTTATTTTAGATAGTCCAAGTTTTTATGGTTCTTTATACATTCTAGATATTAACCCTCTGTCTAAGGAATAGTCGGTGAATTTTTTTTCTATTCTGTAGGTTGTTGCGTTAGTATCTGATTCCTTTGCTGTGCACAAGCCTTTTAATTTGATATAACCCTATTTGTTGATTTTTTCCATTATTCTTACCCAATTATTACTGTTTAGTAAATCCTTTTGTACATCTACGACTTCAAATATTTTACCTATTTTGTCTTATAGTAGGTTCAATGTTTCTGTTTTAATGTTTAGATCTTGGATTCATTCTGATTTTAGTTTAATAGTTGGTGAAACATAAGAGTCCAACTTCAGTCTTCCATAAAGACACTCCGTTTTTCTACCACCACTTGGTGAGTAGGCTATCTTTGCTTCTACCTATACTTTTGGTTCCTGGCCATAGATCAAATAGCTGAATGTATCTGGGCATATTTTGTATCCACTATCCTGTTCCAGTGATTCATATATCTGTTTCTGTTTCTGTACCATTCTGATTTTTAGAATTAAAGCTATCTGACAGTATTCTTTTAGTCAATTGTCCTTTCCTTTCAATGATAAACTGTCATTCATTCAATTTACCCTCTGTTCATCCAGCATCGTCTAACACCACTATCCCTCTTAATGATTCACATAATATCTTCCTGAAAAACAAAAATCCAGGATTTATGACAGTATGTCTCACATTACACACTAAGGAATGTATCCAGAATGACAGCAGAATGAGGCATGGGGAAACTGCTGTACTTGGACAGTTAAAAATCTGATTTTAATCACTAATAAGCCCAGGAAATTTGGCCTCAGTTTCTTCATATCAAAATGGGAAGAGTTTGCTATTTTCTCCATTCTTCCAAAAAATACTTAGTCATACTCATACTTAAACACAAATCATTAGCAAATTAAATTAAATGAGTGTTGTTACAATACAATAAAGCTTCAAAAATTAGTTAAGCAATTGACTTCCAGAAGTAGACATTCTTAGTCATTTACTTTTACTGTTTCAACACTTATTTAAACTGTTCAGTTGGTAATTATTAGAGTAGTTAGTAAATAAATTTGACAAAATCATGCAATAATTACTTTATACATTAAGATGTAATTTCTGTTCATTTATAAAGTCAAGCTACAGTTTTGAAGAGCTAAAATTTTTTTAGGTGTTTGTCCTGTTTAAAAATAAATCATATGTTTGAATCTCTTACTATTTATTTCCTAAAATTTAAAGTGATTTTACAGAATCACCTGGTCTTCCAGAAAAGCCCAATATATAATAAAGCTTCTAATCTTTGTTTTAGAGGTCCTATATTAAAATATATTTACTAAAATTATATTGGTTTTAATATGATAAATATATTTTATTTTGGTGCATGTTTGTTTTCCTATCTATGGAAAATATCTTCAGTATTAAGATGTAAAAAGAATCATTATTTTTGTACAATTGCAATACCGAGAGGTTTTCTTCCCTGAAGCTATCAGGCAGGGTGAGTTGTCTTCTAAACAACCTATTACTAGGAAAATAGGTAATTTTTAAGCCATTCTCCAGAAATCTTTCCATGATCCAGAATCCTACAAACTCTAACTGAGAAAATGGCTTTCCTTTGGTAAGAAATGCTCCCCATTTTTTTTTTTTTTTTGGTACCGGGGATCGAACTCACAACCTCACGCTTGCCAGGCAGGTGCTTAAGCCACTGAGCTAAATCCCCGGCCCAATGCTCCCCATTTTTAGCAGGATTTATAGTTGATTCAGAGGGATGTAGAATTTATGTATACAAAGGCTTTTGGTGTAGGGTGGGCTAATAAAAGCTTATGAACTTTTTAAACAAAAATATGATATCTGAATTTTCAATTTGTTATGGCATGACAGATGATAATTATTATTATTTTAGCATTGAAAATGACATTCAAAACTCTGATATACCCACTGCAAACATTAGAAAGGAATGCATTCTGATATATTTTCTCAGAAATATCTTTTTAAAATTCTTTAACAAATAAAGATCATATACAATAAGCCCTCAATTAACATCATCTTATATGATGAAAATGTGAAAATCTGTCCCTACAATTAGGAACATATCCACTTCCATCACTTACTATCAGGCATTTGCCTTTGTTATACATTACAAATAAGGCATAAAGAAATAGAATCTTAGTATATATCCTCCAATGATGAAAAACCATATTTCATTGTTATTGTTTAACAATAAGTGAGGAATGAAATCCAAATCAATTATAAATTTCATTTAATAAAGATAAACTATATTATACTGGTATGTATATCTAGCAAAACAAAAATAGGAACAAATTATTGATAAAGTAAACTAATATGAAATATATAAATTGCCCTTTTCTGTGGAACTGAGATTATTTTTGTTTCATAGTCAACTGAAGGGTGATTAATATTTAAATGCAAAGGTTATTTCACATTTAAGTAAAAAGGTTTCTCCATGAGTTCCTCTGGATTTATAGCATCACTCTTACCAGCATTTCTTCTGAAGTTGCATTTTATGCAAGATGAGATGGCCAAGCACGCTACTCAGCTGAGGACCATGACTCTGAACACAAAACCAAGCGGCAACACAATGCCAGAGCAAAGGGTTAACTTCATAGTCCCTGCGATTACACTGCAAATCTGCCTGGAAATAAGACAAAATTTATAGCTGGGAAAGAGTTCTTTGACTCAAACAATCATGGAAACAAATTTCAAATGCATATTCTCTTACACTTCATGTTTCACTAAGGGCAATGATTACATAAGCATATTTTTGTAAATATATATAATTAACCTAAACCTAATGTATATATTTTCTTTTTTTATTTTAAAGAGAATAAAACAAAAGAGGGCAGAACAGAGCAGATCAGAACAGGACAACATAGGCAACACATTAGTTTACATTAAGACAACCAGACATTAACAGTAGCTATCACAATATCTCTTTCTCTGCTATAGTTGAGCATAGTTTCAAATACAATAATATCAAACATAACAAAATATTATAAAACCATTCAAAGAGTGAAAGATTTACAGGGCATTCTGCACCAAATAACAGAGAATGATCAGTGGGTACTATAATATCTCATTTTTTGGTAAAAAAAATTTTGTTTATACTATCACACATATTCAAGTCCCAATAAGACACAATGTGATAGATAGAACCAATGGTGGTAGAAGAATAGAAGCATGGTAGGACTTATAAGAAGGATGATATTAAATCAGCAATAGCTGTCATAATGTTTTGTTTTCTTCAAAACAGCTATTCATACCATCACACATGATATAGTCAAACAAAACAGAATAAAACCATTCCAACTGATGAATGAAAACACTGAAAGGCTTCAAAGCAAAGAAACGGAGAATCATGATTACCATAAAATCTTATATACTATTATCAACTCTCATACTAGGGAGACTATAGAGTATTTACACATGTGAGTCTGGTTTATTTCGCTTATGAGTATGGTCTCAAGTTGTATCCATTTATTTATAAATATCTCGATGTGATCATTCTTTATAGCTGAGTAGTACTCCATTGTATAAAAATGCCACAACTTTTTTATCCATTCCTCAGTTGATGGGCACTTAGGTTGTTTCCAAGATCTGGCTATTACAAACTGTACTGCTATAAACATGGGTGCACATATATCACTGTGGTATGATGTTTTCAGTTCTTCTGGGAATATGCCTAGAAGCGGAATAGCTGGGTCAAATGGGACTTCCATACCCAGCTTTTTGAGGAGTCTCCAAACTGACCTCCACAGTGGTTGCACCAGTCTACACTCCCACCGACAGTGCAGAAGAGTTCCTTTTTCCCCACAGCATCTCCAGCACTTGTTGTTGGTAGTTTTTCTATCCTGGCCATTCTTTCTGGGGTGAGATGGAATCTCAGTGTGGTTTTAATTTGCATTTCTCTCATAACTAATGATGATGAACATTTTTTCATGTATTTATTTGCCATTCGTATTTCTTCATCTGAGAACTGTGTATTCATTTCAGATGCCCATTTTTGCGTTGGGTCTTTGAATTTCGTGGGTCTGATTTTTTAAGATTCTTTATAAGTTCTAGACAGAAGTCCTTTGTCTGAGGGACAATCCATTAAGATTTTTTCCCAATTTGTGGGTTTTCTTTTCACTCTGCTGGAAATCTCTTTCAACATGCAGAAACACTTTAATAAGATATGGTCGCAGTTATTGATTCTGGGAAGTATTTCCTGTGCAGTTTGATTCTTGTTCATGAATTCTCTACCTATCCCTATATCTTTGAGGTTTTTACCTACTTTGTCTTCCAACAGATTTAGTGTTTCTGTTTTAATATTTAAATCTTTGATCCATTTAGATTTCAGTTTACTACATGGTGATAGGCATGGATCTAGTTTTAGTCTTCTGCATATGGATAGCCAATTTTTCCAGCACCATTTGTTGAAGAGACTGTCATTCTTCCAGTGAACATGTTTGGCCCTTTTATCAAAGATAAGGTGGTTGAGTGAGTTTGTGGTTGTGATTGTATCTTCCAATCTATTCCATTGATCTTTAGGTATGTTTTTATTCTAGTACCATGTTGATTTCATTACTGTAGCTTTGTAGTATAATTTCAAATCAGAGATTGTGATGCCTCCTGCCTTGCCTTTGCTCCTTAGAATTGCCTTTGCTATTCTAGGTCTCTTCTGGTTCCAGATGAATTTTAGGAGTGATTTCTTTAGATCTATGAGATATGTTAGTGGTATTTTGATTGGGATTGCACTGTATCTGTATAGTAATTTTGGGAGAATGGCCATTTTCACAATGTTTGTTCTTCCTATCCATGAACAGGGGATGTCTTTCCATTTTCTGAGGTCCTCTTCGATTTCTTTTTTCAGGGTATTATAACTTTCCTTGTATAGCTCTTTTACTTCTTTCATGAGACTAATTCCTAAGTATTTCATTTTTTTTTGGACGCTAGTGTGAAGGGTGTGGCTTCTCTTACCTCTCTTTCAGTATTTTTCTTGTTAGTGTATAAGAATGCTTTGATTTTTGAGTATTGACTTTGTATCCAGCTACCTTGCTGAATTTATTTATTATATCTAGGAGTTTTTCAATGGAGTTTTGGGGGTCTTCTATGTAAAGTATCATGTCATTTGCAAATGATAATTTAACTTCCTCTTTTCCTATCTTTACTGCTTTTATTTCTCTCTCTTGTCTAATTGCTCTGGCTAGTATTTCCAGTACTATGTTGAATAGGAGCAGTGACAGGGGACATCCTTGTCTTGTATCTGATTTTAAGGTAAAGGCTTTCAGTTTTTGGCCATTTAACATGATGCTGGCTGTAGGTTTGTCATAGATCACCTTTATCATATTGAGGTAAAGACATTCCATTACAATTCTCTATAAGGTTCTTATCATGAATGAGTGTTGGACCTTATCAAAAGCTTTTTCTGCATCAATAGAGATGATCATGTGGTTCTTATTTTGGCTCTATTGATATGGTGAATTACATTTATTGATTTACATATGTTGAACCACCCCTGCATTCCTGGGATGAATCCCACTTGGTCAGGGTGAATAATCTTCTTGATGATTTGCTGCATCCTGTTTGCTAATATTTTATTGAGAATTTTTGCATCTATGTTCATTAGGGAGATTGGCCTATAGTTCTCTTTTTTAGTTGGGTCTTTCTCAGGTTTTGGTACTAGAGTAATATTTGCTTTCAGGAATGACTTAGCAAGAATTGCTTCCCTTTCAATTTCATTGAAGAGTTTCAGGAGTGTTGGCATTAAGTCTTCTTTGTATTTCTTGTAGAATTCTGCAGTGAATCCATCTGGGCCTGGACTCTTCTTTGTTGACAAGGTCTTAATTACATTTTCAATTTCAGTAATAGAAATTGGGTTATTCAGCAGTTTTACATCTTCCTGATCCAGCTTTGGTAGTTCATATGTATCTAGGAATCTGTCTATTTCTTCAGTGTTATCGAACCTATGAGAGTAGAGGTTTTCGAAATAGGTGTTGATGATCTTCTGTATTTCCACAGAGTCTGTGGTAATTTCACCTTTTTCATTCCTTATTGCATGAATTTGACTTTTTTCTTTCCTTTTTTTAATAAGGTTGGCCAGGGGCTTATCAATTTTATTTATTCTTTCAAAGAACCAACTCTTTGATTCATTGATCCTTTGTACTATTTTCTTAGTCTGTATTGCATTAATTTCTGCTCTAATTCTTATAATTTCCTCCCTTCTTTTGGCTTTGGGTTTGGTTTGTTCTTGTTTTTCTTCTTTTTCTTTTTCTAGATGTTTGAGTTGTAGCATCAGGTTGTTTATTTGTGTTCATTCTGTCTTCCTGATGTAGGAACTCAGTGCAATAAATTTTCCTCTGAGGACTGCTTTCATTGCATCCCACAAATTCCAGTAAGTTGTGTTTGTATTTTCATTTGCTTGTAGATAATGTTTAATTTCTTGTTTAATTTCCTCTGTGACCCACTGATTGCTCAAAAGTGTATTACTCAGTTTCCATGAGTTTGTGAGGTTTTTGCAGTTACTTTTATTGTTAATTTCTAATTTCATGGCACTATGATCCGATAACTTGGATGGGATAATTTTAATTCTTTTGTGTTTACTTAAATATATTCTGTGGGCTAATATATGGTCTATTTTAGAAAATGTTCCATGTACTGCTGAGAAGAATGTATATTCTGATGTTGTTGGATGGAAAACTCTATATACATCTATAAAGTCCATTTGTTCACAGGTATGATCCAGTTCTGTTATTTCTTGGCTGATTTTCTGTCTAGTTGATCGGTCCCTCTGTGTCAATGGTGTGTTAAAATCTCCTGTTATAATTTATTGCTTATTTGACTTTTCATTTCTGTTAATATTTGCTTTGTATAGCTGGGTGCTCTGGAATTTGGTGCATATGTATTTAAGATTGTTATCTCTTCCTCTTGAAGTTTTCCCCTAACTAGTATATAATGACCTTCTTTATCTCTTTGGATCATTCTTGGTTTGAAATTCACATTGTCTGCAAACAGGATTGCTACTCGTGCTTTTTTTTTTTTTTGTTTCCTGTTGCATGAAGTACTGTTTTCCATCCTTTGACTTTCAGTCTATGGGTTTGCTTTTGGGAAAGATGGGTTTCTTGTAGACAGCATATGGTTGGATGTTGTTTCTTGATCCATTCTGCCAGTCTGTTTCTTTTGATTGGTGAGTTGAGGCCTTTACATTAATGATTATAACTGTTATATATTGGTTTATTGTTGACATGTTATCTTTCTGCTGTTGTATCTTTAGCTTTCCATTCTATTTAATTGTCTGCCTTGCTTGGTGGGTTTATCTTCTGTGTATCTAGAATATCTTTAAGTATTACTTGTAGGGGGTTGGTTTGTGGTCATGAAATTTTTCAGCTGTTCTTTGTCATGGAAGTATCTTATTTTTCCACCCATTTTGAAGGACAGTTTTGCAGGGTACGTCAGTCTTGGTTGGAAGTGGTTTTCCTTTAGCATCTGAAATACTTCACTCCATGCTCTTCTTGACTTCATTGTTTGTGTTGAAAAGTCTGCTGTGATTCTGAGAGGTTTTCCTTTATAGGTGAACTGACTTTTCTCTCTGACAGCTTTTAGTATTCTGTTTTTATGGTGGGTTTCTGGGATGGTGATTATTATGTGTCTGGGTGTAGTTTTATTTTTGTTATGGCTATTTGGAGTTCTATATGCTTCACTAATCCAAATGTCAGTTTCCATTCTCATGTTTGGGAAGTTTTCAGCTATTACTTCTGTAAATATCCTCTTGATATCATTTTGGCTGTTCCCTTCTTTTTCATTTATCCCTATTAATCTTATGTTATTTTTCTTTGCATCATCTTGCAGCTGTTGAATTGTTATTTCCTGATTCTTTGTTATTTTTAAAAGATCTTTCCTTTTCTGTTCGCTAGCTGCGATCTTATCTTGAAGGTCTGAAATTCTATCTTCAGTTTCATTGAGGAAGTTTTTACAGCTTTCAATAGAATTTTTGATTTCCTGTATATCTCTTTGAATCTGCTTTATGCATTCTGTTTGTTTCTTATAGTGTTCATTCAAGGATTCTATCTGTTTGCTTTGTTCCTCTAATTTTTTAGCTGTGTCTTCACTAGATATGTTCACTATTTCTTTCACTACTTTTATCATTTCTTCTTTTACCTGGGCAATTATTTCTAATTTGAATTTCTCCATAGTTTCCCCTAGTTACTTCTTTATTTCAATTGATATCATTTCAGTCATTTCAGGTGTATGGCTTCTATTTTCTTCTATGTACATGGCTCCCAGGCTTTCTTGGGATGGGCTGGTGATTTGAGCCTGCCTTTTGGTCTTTCCTTTTGTCATTTTTCTTTATTTCCTTGGTTTGAGTGGTGTTCCAAAGCTTCCTCTGGGTGTGTTGCAAATCTCCTGCACCCTCAGCTACTGGAGCATTCTCAGCTCCTCTGCAGGTACTTGGCCCCCTAAACTTAGAAGCAGAAGCAGGGTGTGGAGAACTGGGACCAGAGAAACCCCTGGGGCTCTATCCCCTGCCCTAGGGGTGTGGATATCAACCCAGAAGCTGGCAGTGCTGGTTGTAAGCTGTCCCCAGGCCAGCCCAGTGGAGCCCAGAGTCCTCGAGCAAGGTTCCTGCCTCCTGGACTGAAACAAGGCCACTGAGCGTGGTTGACTGAGGCCCTGTGATCTGCTGGACCCAGTCCAGCATCCCAGTAGCTCCCCAGGAACTCAAAAGCTGGAATGTAGGTCTCCAAATTTCCCCAGGTCACCGGAATTCACCTCAGGCAATCTCCACCTCTCTGCAGATTCTTGGCTTTCTTAATTGAAATGCAGAAGCTGGGCATGGAGAACTGGGGCTGGCAGAGCCCCCGTGGTACAATCCCTTGTCCTAGGGGTGTGGATATGAATTCTGCAGCCTGCAGTGCTGGCCGCCTAATGTATATATTTTCACACAGTATGTTCAATGACACGAATTTTATAATGAGACAAAAATCCTGCATCTTCTATGGGATAACTTTCAGACACATTTGTGTTTCAAACACTATGTGATTTAGTTTCCCTTGCCAATAGAAGAAGGGTGAAATATGAACAAAGTTCTACCAACACAGTAGGTTTTAAAATGTGAATTGCTACTTTTAAAGAACAGAATATATGCATTGTAGGACATGATTAATGCCTGTTAAGTATTTTAAGTTCTGTTAAAAACCTACCAATTCAGGTAACAAATGGGCTATTCTTTACTTTTTCTCAGAATACTTCCTGACAGTTTTATAGGTTTATTTGGTCTACTAAAGTCATTGCAATGACTTAGCACTCTCATTGAGTTTTTGCCAACAGTGAAGATACAAATACACATTCGGCTTCATATACCCAAATTGCTAACTTAGCTGACTTGCCCTGTTAAAATAACACTGCAACTTCAAAGAAACGATAATATTCTGTGAAGTTCTGTACCAATTTCACTACACTGTCTCAATTGGCTTTATTCCATCCTGATCTGTTTTATATTACTACCTCCAAGTTAATAAATAATTAAATAAAAACACAATAGAACATGAGAAAACAAGGTAACAAAACACCTCCAAAAACTCCCAACTCCACCAAAGCTGATCCATGGGGCATGGAAGAGTAGAAACTCAAAAACAATACAACAGAATTATGTAAGGTGATTAAAAAGGAAATAACAACAAAACAGATCAGTAAGGTACTGAGCAAATTGAAACATGATATAACTAAACAGATAATGGACTTAAGAAGCAAAAGGAGTAAAAGAAAGTGCTCTAAAGGATATAACTGCATATATGTTTAAATGTGTAGGATTGATAACCGTATTACTAAGTTTTTGTTGGATCGTTGAACAAAACTGTTTGCAGTCTCACTGTTTGAATGTCCACTCTGTATGCTTTTATTTTGTAACATGAACAACTATTTCTAAGAGGACAATATGTAATTTATCAACTAGTGATTTCTTACTCTTTTTTGAAATTCTGTATTATTTCTACCTTTTTTTTCTGTTTTGCTTTTTTCTCTTTAAATAAAATTTTTAAAAAATGATCATTTAACTTCATCTTTTGCTATTGTGATTCCTTTAATCACTGTCTTTTCTAGTTGCTCTAGATAATGTTTTCAGAACCATAATAGGAGTGGTAATAGTGGATATCCTTGTCTTGCTTCTGATTTTAGAATAAAAGCTTTCTATTTTTGACCATTTAAAAAAAAAAGAAAAGATAATATTCATGTTGGTATCCTTAAACTAGAAGAAAATAAATTTGCATATAAATTCAAACTAAGTCATTTAAATTTCTAGTAAATTCTTAGCTGAACACTACAGATGTATTGATTGTTTGTGAGGAACTCAGCTAGATGGTAGAGATAAAGGTCTAACTGAGACCGAGTCCCCACAAGCCTACCGATTGGGGAATAATAATGCCAAAAGGAAAATGAAAACAAATAGACTGTTGGAATGTTAGATTCTTCTACAGCAAAGCTCTATTCTAAAATTATGTGAGGCATACACTGAGACATGCTGACTTCAGTAAATGTACACGTAATTCAATTTTCTGCTTTTTGAGGAAGCCCATTCAAAACGTGGAGCCCATATAGATAAAATTTTCTTCTCAAATTACCGTATCTCCATCTAGATGCCTAACAGTCCTTAGGTGGCAAACTTATCCCAAATAAATAGGTAAATAGATATGGCTGAAGTTTTGGAAGGCTTGACTAAATCAAAACAATTTTTTAAAACTCATATATAGTGCATGGCTACATAGACTTCTCGAAAGTCAGGTGAAAAATTCTTCTGCTAACACACTTACGTTCCATCATCAGAGACAATCCCTGGAAGCATTTGAAAAAGAAAAGATAAGGACTGAGACAATGAACAAGATTAACATCTTATTTTCAGTTTCATAGGATGCTATTTTTACTCTTTCATTGAGAAAAATAAAAAGCAGCTTCTGGTATCTGGGACTGATTTGACATTATGTTATTACAGTCTGGTCTGGCACTCATAGCCAGGTCATTTTGATCTCTTGTTGGACAAAACCTCACAAAATATCACCTCAAGACAGATGTGGTTGCACATGCCTGTAATCCTACCCCTAGGGAGGTTGAGGTAGGAGGATTGCTGCAAGTTCAAGGCCAGCCTGTGATACATGGTGAGTTCAAGATCAGCCTGTAACACACAGTGAGACTGTCTTAAACAAAAAATGAAATAAAAATAAAATAACACCTCAAATGATATTATTGAGACCATAATAAACGAAATCACTTGATAATATTTTCCTTAAGCACACACAAAAACAAACTCACTATCCCACAAAATACCCAGTCATAGAATTGCCCCAACGATGCAGAAAGCAGAGGAAAGCCCTGCTTTTTTAGCTTTCCTCCATATTGGATTCTACCATAGGTGCATTCTAACCCCTCCTTGCTGAGACATCTCACAGTTCCCTGTTCTAACCCCCTCCTGCCTCAAAGAGAAATAAAGGCAGTCTTCCTAACTGCAAATATGCTCTTGTTGACCTTTGGCTTAAGGACATTAGCATTGCAAAGAGCAACTTTACCACACTTAGTTGAATATATATAATCACAGTTGTACTGTGATTTAAGAAAAAAACAAATTGTTATCAGTCTAGTAGGCCAACAAGGAGCAATGGTTTAAGAGTCAGTAAGTGGTTTACTTCTTTGCCTTTCCACTAAATCAGTCCTACTATCGATGCGGCTGTAGATAGGTGCCATCTGATACTGTGAACGAGAATACAGAAATTATGGATACGTATGTAGCAATTTTTATAACAATTTGACAAAATAATTATATACATATGTAGTCTAATAAAAATTAAGATGTATTTTTAAGCACTGAACACAGCATTAAATGATTTCAATTGGACATTTCTCTCCCTTTCTCTTTTCTTCCTTGTCTTCTTCCCTTATCTTTTTTGTTTTTAATTTGTCTTCTTTCACCTTCCTCCCTTTTTGTGGGCTTCTGGTTGCAGTAGTATAACTCAGACTTTGAGAAGCCTACCTACATATGTTTTGCCAGTCTACTGTTATCTGAGAGGTCTGACCAGTGCACCATCTTAAATTTTATTAAAATTCAAGTGCATGCATCAATTCTAACTGTTTGACCTGAGTTTCTTTTTTAAGAGAAGTAAGCTTTGAAGTATGAGCTCTATTTTGACTGTTCACATTCTGGTCTCTGAGTTTTATCCTGTTTTCCATTGTGTGGGGGATATTTGACATTGCCACGAGTACAAACATATTGCCTGGATAATGGGACATGAATGGCAAGATAATGCTCCTAATGTTAAAAAAGTGTGTCTCATTATAACCCAATTCACAGTACCCACTTATAATCATAGCACAACACAAAATGTTCCAAATTTAAATACTGCCTTCAGAACTCTAGAGTCACAGAGTGAGATTGTTAATCATATTAGAAGGTGAACTCTGCTAGCTGTCTGGAAATTCTTTGTGCTTCAGAACAGATGAAACTATGCAGTAAGGGACTTACTACATTTTCACTGAGTTTAAACTATCTCTCTTAAGAACAATGTTGCTATTATCGTGTGACAACTGTGCTTAGGAAAGCCAGCTTTGCTATGGAGCAAAAGACAGAGAGGAAAACTCAATCAGTGTTCTAGCTCTGCAGTCTATAAAGCTAATTAAAGTACACCATTTGTCAAAGTCAGTCGAACTTCTATGTTTTAATACTTAAAAACAAAAACTTTCCTTGTATGATACAATTTGCAATTATAACCAAAAGACTCAAATTATTTTAGTAACTATCACTCTGTATGAATGGATCATCAGTAATGGGTTCAACACTGAGGCCTAGAGAGATTATAAATAGATGAGGGAAAAAATGTCTTTTTCTTATATTCTATAGCTAATGTTAGAAAATATCCAATGGAAACAAGGAAGACCTGTGAGGTCGCATATAAATAATATTATTTAGAAGGAATATTTTAAAAATTACTTTAGTGTTTCAATGTACAGTATGTCAGAAAGCATGAGATCTTTCAAAACAAAGTATTACTTGTAAACTATACAAAATACATATAAAATAAAATAATGAAAGTTAAAGTTTCAAAGTGATCACTGGCTCTCTTTGAAAAATTAGTAAGGAATGGAAAATGAAGACATTACTTCAGAGACTGACGTCTGTCTTTTGAAGCACATCAGTTTGTAAAGAACATGTGCAGAGAGATTCAACATGGCTAAATAGAGGAGGAGCCATGTTGGAGCTACTCAGAGAAAATCAACTAAAAACACAGGTAATAGGAGGAACAGGAGGGACATCCATCCCAATCCCCAAATCAACCTGAAATAAGAAACTTGTAGATCAAACAAAACATAGACATAGGAATTTAAGAAACAGCAATCCAGCCCACAGGGCTGCCAGTGGCATGCTGCCTGCCTGCCAAGCAAGATTCACCACACTGTGAAGTCTCCAAGAAATGCATGTACTGCAAAAGTGTGGCTAACTCAAGCAAAATAGGACAGACTTGGAATATGAGGCCCCTAGCCTCTTATGCTTTCCTCCACTCAAAGAGGCAGCCTGGAGGCAAATTTCCTCAGCACAGCTCCCTCCCCAAAGGCCTACCAGCTTCTCTTTTGTTACAAGCTGTAACTGAAACCCTGAACAACAAGGTTAGGGACCTCAGCTGAGGGGATCTAAGACCCCTCCTTCCCTGTAACTACTAAGAGAGGGACAGACACAGACATGCAGATTTAAACAGCCTTGACACTCCACCACCACCCTGTGAGAGAGAAGAGATTGAAGTGGCTGAGCAGCCTTGGGTTGCTTTCCAGATGGCAGCAGAAGCGATGAGCCTGTAAGGCCAAGGATTACAGGTGCATGTGGCGCACAACAGTGGCAGCAGTAGCGAAGACAGTGAATGGAACAGAACAATCCCTCTAGTCCTGTGACTGGTGAGGTGTGTTACTACCCCATCACCACCACCCCAGCAAAGTGCAGATCAAAGTGGAACAGCATGAGCAGAGAGGCAGCCCACAGCACCCCATCCCACCCTAGTGCAAGAGGACAGACACTGCCAGAGGAAGTGGACCAGAGAAGGCTGGTCTGACTGGGAGCAGCTTGGGCTGCCTGTGTCTGAGGGGGCCACAGCAACTAGGAGAGAGACACAGGGACAGACAGGTATTGGGGAGGTTGTTTTAGTTTTTTGTTTTGTTTGGTCTTGTTTTTAGGTTGGTTAGGACTTTATTCTTGTTCTGATCTATTTGTCTTCCTTCTCTCTTTCCTCAGCTCTCTCTCTTGATTTTATGACATTTACATGTGAGCGCACATTCTCTCTAGTCTTTCAGGTCTGCTTCAATAACGTGCTTTCTCCTTCATTCACTCTCACCCGTCCCCCTCTTCAGCTTCCCAAGGCCTGGAGAATTATTCTTTGTCCTCCAGTCTTGCTTCAACTATATTTCTATTCATTTAACTTTCTATTTCCTCTCCCATCTCTCTTAAATTTCCATATCACAGGGTAAAATCACCCTACTGAGGGAAAACTCTTTATATACAAGTTCCTGAATAATAGTGGACTTTCTTATGTACCTGCAGCGCTCGCCTCTATGGTTAAAGGCACCAAGTGAATAGTTACCAAATTTCTACATTCCAGCAACACTTCACTCACTCTGATAGTTTAAGAAATGTCATGATGGCATGAGCTTGAAATATCTCTAGGGCATTTTCTTTGACGCGCATGGTGACGTCGTAAACAGTAGAAAAACAGAAACCGCCAAAAGGTCAACTTCTGGAGGAGGCGCAGGAGTGCATGGGCCTGAAGGGCTCCAATCTGCACCTGCAGCGCAGCGGGGCCTTCGCCACGCAGCTGTACTCATCCCCCCACGCCTGGCTGCGTTCAGTGTGCCGCTCCTCTATCAGGACTTCGTGCTGGACTTAAACCTCGCTCTCCACTGGCTGATCACCTCTTGAATAAGGAGACTGCACTGAAGCAATTTTGGTGCTTTCATGATAAGAACTATACCAGCTTGGAGGCACATTTTCCGGTTCCCATCTGCAGCCCTTCTAGTGTGCTCCATTTCCTGTAGTATATCTTTTTGCATTGATGGGATAATTTTAACTTTTGTTCTTTGACTGCTAAAGTTCGTATTTGATGAAAATGAAGATTCTACATCAATGTCTTCCTTTTCTGAATCATCGTTAATCATTTTCACATCAAGTAATGATCGAATTCTTTTGTCAGTTCCTTTTCATTCATCGGAGTGCTGTCTTAAGGCTCTTTATAGCTGACAGTTTCACTGTTGTTAAAGGCAGGAGGCGCTGTCATTTGTATGTCGTGACCATGGCTACATCTGGTTTGCCCAGATGGTTCATTTTAACTTCACCTGTGCAGAGATAATGTAGCCATGTCAGCTTCCATCCACTAAAATGCTGCCAAAAAATAACTCAAATATTTGTACACTTTTTCTAACTCTTGGGGAGTTGTGGATGTAGACAAAAGGCTATGAGTGAGAGGCCATGCACTGTAGAACATATATTTTAAAACTAATACCCAAATCTATTACTGTGTCTTGGTTTCCGACAAAATTGTTGAACATATTGTTGATCTTATTAAGATAGGCACTGACACACATATCATATACATTTGAGGTAACTTGTTAGTAAACGAATAACCACAGGCTCACCTTTGTTTATTGATCACAGCTTCTTCAGAATCCATAGACATAGATAATCCATGAATTAAGCATTTTGCCAACATTCTTGCACAGAACTTTTGAAAAACATCCTTATCATCAATATATTTGAAAACAGTAATAAAGCTCATCGATCTGTCTTCTACTTCATTCTCAGTCATTCCTTTTGCTGACTTCTTCAGTAAGCTGTCACAGTGCTTAGCAGTTCAGGTGCTCTGCAAACAGACTTGAGTTCTCCGTAACTTACCACTAATGTAAGGGCCTCACTAATGTTAGTGTATCCAATGCACTCACAAAGTGCACCACTCAAAACAGCGTTGATAAGCTGAACAAATTGGCCATATACTTCCAAAACTGACTCCACAAGTAGCATTAGCATATTTTCCTGAGTACGGTTACTGGTTGTTCATGGATATTATTTTGTAACTCCTGAATCATATGGAGTAACCCAGTCTACACAGCAAAGAGAAAACACACATATTTGCCATGTCATTTTTTTTCTCTTGTCCAATAATATTATGACATTCTGCATGTAAGAATTGTACGTGGTCTGCTACAATTCTTTGCTGACATTCATGACTTACTTTAGCATATGAACTTGGATGTAAGTATTTTCAACACTGAATTTCTTCACCTTTTAGTCTACCTAAAACTTTTTCCATATCCTGTGAGCAATTTGATTCTTGTAATAAATATGAAGCTCCTTGGTGATACTCTCCTGTTTCAGTCAGAAAAGGAGACACAAAGATTTCTTGATAAAACTTTAAAGGAAAAAATTTTTATATCATTCAACAAGAACAAAGGAGTTAATAACTCCATGGATTATTTTCTGGTTTAGGTCTTTTTTTAGGTCATTTTTTAAAAAATTTTTCATAGCTTTTATTTTTTTCCGATTTTTTTATTTAAAGAAAGAAAAGAAAATTTAAAAAACAAAATATAAAAAAGTAGAATAATGCAGAATTCAAAAAAATTAACAAAATCACTAGTTGACGTATTACATATTGTCAACTTCAAAATAGTTGTTAAAGTTACAAAATCAAAGCATAAAATGTGGCTAGATACTCAAACATTGACAGTGCAAACCCTTCTGTTCAATGATCTAACAGAAATTTAGTAATATGGTCATTTATCTTACACACTATACATACCATTATATCCTTTAGAGCACTTTCCTTCCTTTTCACTTTTATAATATCTATTGTAGTTTTTGGATCTCATTACTCTGTCAGTTTTTGTTATTTTTTTATACTTGAGAGACAATGTGATATTTACTAATGTGACTCTTGTTTATTTCACTAATGAAGATATTCTCAAGTTGCCTCCATTTACCTATAAAGGCCTCAAGATCATCCTATGTTATACCTGAGTAGTATTCCATTGTATAAAAATACCACATCTTTTTCATCCATTTTGCGGTTAATGGGCATTTTGGTTTTTTCCAAGATTTAGCTATCACAAATTGTGCTGCTATGAACATGGGTGCACGTATATCACTGTGACATGATCTTTTCAATTTTTCAGGGAAAATACCCAGGAAAGAAATAGCTGGATTGAACAGAACTTCCAATCCTAGTTTTTTGAGGAATCTCCACACTGATTTCTACAGTGGTTGCACCAGTCTGCAGTCCCACCAACAGTAGAGTAGTGTTCCTTTTTCCCCCTGCATCCTCACCAACATTTGTTATCAGTTGTTTTCTTGACTTTCTTTCCGGAGTGAAATGAAATTTCAATGCTATTTTAATTTGCATTTCTTGAATGACCAGTGATGGTGAACATTTCTTCATGTATTTATTTGCCATTTGTATATCTTCATCTGAGAACTGTGTGTTCATCTCTGGTGCCCATTTTTGGAAAGGGTCTTTGAATTTGGGGGCTTGATGTTTTTTGATTCTTTGTATTTTCTGGATATAAGTCATTTGTCCAAGGGATTGTTGGCTAAAATTCTTTCCCATTCTGTGGGTTTTCTTTTCACTTTGTTGGTGATTTCTTTTGAAGTACAAAAACTATTTAGTAGTATGAGATCCCAGATGTTGATTTTTTGAAGTATTTCCCATGCAGTTTGCATTTTATTCATGAATTCTCTGCCTACCCCTGTGTCTCTAAGATTTCTACATAACTTTTCCTCCAATAGATGTAGTGTTTCTGTTTTAATATTTAGATCTTTGATCCATTTTGACTTTAGTTTAGTGTATGGTGATAGGCATGGGTCTATTTTCAGTCCTTGGCATGTGGAAAGCCAATTTTTCCAACACCACTTATTAAAAAGGCTATCTTTTTTCTAGTGAACCTGTTTAGCCCCTTGGTCAAATATAAGGTGGCTGAGTGTCTTTGTAGTAGTATTTGCATCTTGTAATCTGATCTATTGATCCTCTGGTCTATTTCTTGCCAGTACCATGCTGATTTTATTACTGTGCCTTTGTAGTATAGTTTCAAGTCAGGAATTGAAATGTCTCCTGCTTTGCCTTTGTTGCCCAGAATCACCTTTGCTATTCTAGGTTTCTTCTGTTTCCAAATGAATTTTAGGAACATTTTCTCTAGATTTGTAAGGTATGTTAATGGTATTTTGATTGGGATTGCATTGAATCTGTATAACAGTTTGGGAGGATAGCCATTTTCACAGTGTTCTTTCTTCCTAACCAAGAACAAGGAATATCCTTCCATTTTCTAATATTCTCTTCAATCTCCTTTTTTATACTAGTATAATTTCAGCATATAGGTCTTTTACATTCTTAGGTTGATTCCTAGTTCATTTTTTTAGATACTATTGTGAAAGGTGTTATTTCCATAATTTATCTCTCATGGAGTTTTTTGTTTGTGTACAGGAATGCTATTGATTTTTGAGTATTGACTTTGTATCCAGCTATGCTGCTGAATTTATTACCTCTAGTAGTCTTTTAAAGGAGTTTTTGGGGTCTTCTATATAGAGTATCATGT
Source organism: Dolichotis patagonum (assembly GCA_004027295.1). NCBI lineage: Eukaryota > Metazoa > Chordata > Mammalia > Rodentia > Caviidae > Dolichotis > Dolichotis patagonum. The sequence continues at coordinate 54,902 of PVJX010003409.1, read as the reverse complement.
CATCTACAAATAATGATAATTTAACTTCTTCTCTTCCTATTTTTATTCTTTTATTTCTCCCTCTTGTCTGATTGCTCTGGCTAATATTTCCAGAACTATATTGAATAGGAGTGGTGATAGTGAACATCCTTGTCTTGTTCCTGATTTTACAGTGAAGGCTTTCAGTTTTTGTCCATTTAGTATAATGTTGGCTGTTGGTTTGTCATAAATGGCCTTTATGAGACTGAGGTACATACAATCTATTCCAAGTTTCTGTAGGGTTTTTATCATGAACAGGTGTTGATGATAAACAGGTGTTTATCAAAAGCTTTTTCTGTGTCTATTGAGATGATCATGTGATTTTTATTTTTGTTTCTGTTGAATATTACATTTATAAATACTACATTTATTGATTTGTATATGTTGAACCATACCTGCATTCCTGGAATAAATCCCACATGGTCATGGTGTATAATCTTCTTGATGATATGCTATATTCTATTTTCCAATATTTTATTGAGAATCTTTGCATCAATGTTCATTAGTGAGATTGGTCTATTGTTCTTTTTGGTTGAGTCTTTCTTCGGTTTTGGTATCAATACTTGCCTCCAAGAAGGAGTTAGGGAGCACTTCTCTTTCAATTTCATTGAAGAGTTTAAGCAGTATTGGCATTAAATCTTCTCTAAATTTCTTATAGAATTCAGTGGTGAATTCATCAGGACCTGGTTTTTTCTTTGTTGGTAAGTTTTTAAGCACATTTTCAATTTCAGTAGCTGATACTGGTTATTCAAAATTGTAATATCTTCTTGATTTAGCTTTGGTAGTTCATATGTTTCTAGAAATCTGTCCATTTCCTCTGTTTTTTCCACCTTATATGAGTAGAGATTTTCAAAGTAGATACTCATGATCTTTTGAATTTCCATAAGATCTGTAGTAATTTTCCTCTTTTCAGTCTTTATTGCATGGATTTAAGTTTTTTCTTCATTTTCTTCATTTTTCTTGATTTTCTTGATAGCCAGAGGTTTATCAGTTTTGTTTATTCTCTCAAGAAACCAGCTCTTTGATTCATTAATTCTTTGTATTTTTTTTAGTTTCAACTGCATTAATTTCTGCTCAACTCTTTACAATTTCCTCTCTTCTATGAGCTTTGGGTTTGACTTGCTCTTCCTTTTCTAGAAGCTTGAGATGTAGCATTAGGTTATTTATTTGTGTTCATTTCATTTTCTTGATATGATTATTTATTGCTATATATTTCCCTCTTAGGACTGCTTTCAATGTGTCCCATAGGTTATGGTATGTTGTATCTGCATTTTCATTGTATTGTAGGTATTGTTTTATTTCTTCTTTAATTTCATCTGTAACCCCTGTCTATTCAGAAGGTAGTTATTTAATTTCCATGTATTATTCAGATTTTGCAGGGTTTTTCGCCATTGATTTCCAACGTTAGTGTGCTATGGTCAGATATTATGCATGGATAATTTCGCTCCCCTTGCATTTAGTTAAGAATGCTTTGTGGGCTAATATATGGTCTATTTTGGAGAATGTCCCATATGCAGCTGACAAAAATGTATATTCTGATGTGGTTGGGTGGAACACTGTATAAAAATCTACTAAGTCCATTTGCTCACAGGTATGATTCAGTTCTGTTATTTCTTTGCTTTTTGTCTAGTTGATGTCTTTGTGACAAGGCAGGGTTAAGGTCCCGTATTGTGTTCTTCTGTATTTGGTTATTCATGTCCATGAGTATTTATCTTATATACTTGTGTGCTCCTGAATTTGGTGCATATATATTTATAATTGTTAGTTCTTACTCTTGAATTTTTCCACTAACAAATATGTAGTGATCTTTATCTCTTTTAATCATTTTAGGTTTGAAGTTCACATCGCCTGCAAACAAAATAGCTACCCCTGCTTTTTTCTGGGTTCGTGTTGCATGGAATATTGTTTTCCATCCTTTGACTTTTAATCTATGAGTTTGCTTTTGAGTCAGATGTGTTTCTTGCATACAGCATATTGTGGGATCCTATTTCTTGTCAACGTATTTCTTTTAATAGGTGATTGAGGCCATTTACATTGATGGGCATAACTGATATGTACTGGCTCAACTTTGTCTTGTTATATTCCTGTTGTTGGTGTTTTTGCTTTATCCTTTTGTTCAATTGCTTGCCCTGCCTGGTGGTTTCTTTCTGTTGTTGTTCTGGAAATTTTGGTCACTTTTATCTCTCTCTGGTATGTCTGTCAGTACTCTTTCTAGGGTTGGTTTTATGGACATGAATTTCTTTAGTTGTTCATTGTCATGGAAGCATCTTATTTCCCCATTAAATTTTAAAGAAATTTCTGCAGGGTACATCAATCTGAGTTGAAAGCTACTTTCTTTCATGACTTGAAATACTTCACTCCAAGTTCATCTTAATTTGAGGACTTGTACTGAAAAGTCTGCCATGATTCTAATGGGCTTTCCTTGATAGGTGAGTTGTGTCTTTTCTCTAACAGCTTTTAGTATTCTGTTTTTATGCTGTACGTCTGGGATCTTAGTTATTATATGTCTGGGTATAGATTTATGTTGATTGTGACTGTTTGATGTTCTATATATGCCTCACTTATCTGTTTGTCAGATTTCCCCCCATGTTTGGGAAATTTTCTTCTATTACTTCTGTGAATAGTTTACTAATATCATTCATGTTGACTCCTACATCTTCATTGATGCCTATTAGTCTTATATTGTTTCTCTTGGCATCATCTTGAAGCTGCTGGATTGTCATTTCATGCTGGTTTGTTATTTTTAAAAGTTCTATCCTTTCATGGTTGCTATCTGCGATCCTGTCCTTAAGATTCAAAATTCTATCCTCAGCTTCATTTAAATGTTTTTTTCCAGCTTTCAATATAGTTTTTTGTTTCTTGGATATCTCTTTGAATTTGTTTCATTGATTCTGCTTGTTTTCTGTATTGTTCATTCAAGGTTTCAATCAGTCCAATACTCCTGTACTTTTTAATCAATTTCTTCTCTAGCTGTGCTGAGCAATTCCTTTACTAAGATTGCTATTTCCATCTTTATATGAGAAATTATTTCCAGTTTTATTTCCTCTATAGCCTCATGGATTTTTTCTTTATTTCACTTGCTATCTTATCAGAAATCTCAAATGTATGACTTTTAAAGTCCTCTATTTCAGTGTCTCCTGTATTTGCTCCTGATGGACTGACTGTTTGAGATTGCACTCTGCTTTTTGGTTTTGTCAATTTCATGTTTCAGGCTAACATTTTGTCTTTAAATCCCACTAGTTTCAACTGTTTGTAGTGCATATATTAGGGTCCTACTGTGTGGCTGATGTTTGTCCAATTGCTGGGTGCCACAATGAAGAGGAGAATCAGTCACCTGAATTCCTCCTGCAGGGCCTGTTGGGTTCTTCCTGGGCTAACTAGCCTAGAAGTATTGATGTAGGTCAACTCTTAGTTCCTGCTGTTACTATGTCTTCAGGTTGTTGCAGGTCACCAGATCTCCCTGTCTACAGTGTTTGTGTCAGCTGAGGCCCTACTGTGTCACTGGGTGTCTGATAAGCCCTTTTAATTTTCTCCAAGTTGGGGGGGCATTATTGGTGCACTCCTCAACCTGTCTGATGTTCTCTATGTGGGGGAGGGAATTACCCACTCTCTTTGCAGGTTAGCTAAGGTCTTACAGTTGGAGGGAGCTTCACTTCCGCTCCTGTTTACCCACTGCAGACCTCTATTTTAGGGACAAACTCACCACACTGACTGGAGACTGCTGATGTCTTCTGTTTGGGTGAGAGGTTCCTGAGTCTCCCATCGAGCCAGCATGGTAATCTGCTGCAGTCCAAAGTTCTGGGACAAGGGATTGGATCCAGAGATCAACCACAGTACTAGGTCTAGGAGGTGGGGGATTACCTAAGAGTAAAGAGTGGTGGTTCAGGGCATCCCAGGAGTGCCAGGGAATCCCAGGCATGTGGTCAAGGTAGCTCAGTCATGACTGGGGCATCTCAGGCATTCTTTTTCTTTTTAAATTTATTTTAAAGAGGGTAAAATTAAACAAACAAAACAGAACACAAGAAAGCAATGTAAGAGACATAAATTTCAAAGCAAGACAATCAGAGATCTTCACTGTCATACTGACTCTTGTTTTCTTCCAAATAGTTGTCCATATCTTCACATACAGCAAATTCACATGAAACAACATAGTATGGAACTAATCTGAACAGGATGAAGAAGGCATTTTAGGTCTTCAAGACCAGACAATAGGGAAGCCAACAATGGCTGCCATAGTGTCTCATTCTCTTCAAAACAGCTGTCCATACTTTCATGTATGTTGAACTTAAACAAAACAAAACAGACTAAAATCACTCTGAACAAAGAATGATAGCATGGATGGATTTCACATCTTGGCACTGTGGAATTGGCACTGGATACTGTAGTGTCTCTTCTTCTTCAAAGTAGTTGTTCATTTTATCATGCATTATATAATTAGTTCTCATAAACTGTTTATAAGTTCTATGCAAGACAAAAAAAAAAACAAATTCCTAGAAACTCTTGAAATGAAAAAGTCATATAAAACTGCAATACAAGGTGATCTACAATAGTTACCATAATGTCTCAGCAGTATATAACAACATTAATAAAAACAAAACATTGGAGACATTATAAGACTTCAAAAGCAGGTAATAATCAAACCAGATCAAACCAGATCAAACCAGAATGAGTATCCTAGTGAATATTTTCATCTTGAGTGTAGTTGCCTATACTCTTAGACTTGATACTATCAATCATAACAGATTTGAATAAAATCAGTCAATACAAAACAGCAATCTAACAAACCAGATTCAAATACAATCAGTCATAATAAGACAGTGTAAGTTATAGAGGGCTTCAGACTAAGTCAATAGGAAATTAAGGATGATTACCATAATATATCCTGCTATTTTGGGGATAGCTGTCTGTGCCCTCAAATCTAGTGCAAGTAGACAAACTGGAACAGAATATAATCCATCTAAACAGAATGGTGAGAATAATGTAGATATCAAATCCTGTTACACTATTAACAATATTCTCTGCCTTCCTTTTTAAGACAGTTCCTTCCCTTTCACTCCCACAGGTTGCCCTGCACATTTTGGGTTCCACTAACTCCCTCAGTTCTTAGATTGGGGGGAGCAACCTGCTATTTACCCTAACTGTTTCTGAACCTTCTGACTCCTGGGCTTGATCTCGAGTTGTATTCTTTTACCTATAAAAACCTCAAGGTTTTCCTTCATGATAGCTGAGTAGTTCTCTACTGCACAAAAGTATCACGTCTTTTCAGTGTATCTGCTGGTGCTGGTCAAGTTGCCCCTATTTCTCTCTCTGTGGTTCCCTGTCACATAGAGCACTATTTTCTCATATCTGACTTTCTGTCCATGAACCCTCTTTCAGGTTAATTATGTTTCCAATATAGTGCATCTCGATGGACCCTATCTCCTGATCTACTCTGCCTGTGTTTCATTTTGTTGGTATATCAAGGCCATCTATGCTAGAGATTATAGCCAACCTTCTCTGCCTCATTTCTGCTATGCTATTTTTCTGCCATTGGTTGTCTATTTTTCTCCTTCATTCCACTGTCTGCCCCATTCATTGAGGCCTCTCTGCCACTGTTCCTGAAATCCTGGTATTATTTTTTCTTTCTCTCTAGAATGTCCTTCAGTATTTTCATAGGGTGGTCACGAATTCCCCCAGTTCCTCTTTGTCATGGAAGCATCTGTTTTTCCATTAATCTCTAGAGACAGTTTTGCCAGGGTACATCAATCTAGGCTGGAGCTTATTTTCTTTCAGGGCTTGGATTACTTTGCTCCAAGCTCTTCTTGACTTGATGGTCTGTGTTGAGAAGTCTGCGTCATTTTGATGGGTTTTCCTTTATAGGTGATCTGTTTCTTTTCCCTGATGGTTTTTAATATTCTGTTCTTATCTTGAATTTCTGGGATCTTGATTATTATGAGTCTGAGTGTAGCTCTGTTTTGGTTGTAGGTGGCTGGAGTTCTGTATGCTTCATATATCTATATATCATTTCCTTTTGTTATGCTTTGGAAGTTTTCCTTAATTATTTCTGTGAATAGCCTTTGTATTTCCTTTGTTTTGACTCTTGCTTCTTCATTCACATTTTTTATTCTAATGTTATAGATCCTCCTGTCGTCTTCTAGCCTTTGTATTGTTACTGCCTGTTTCCTTGTTATTTTTAAGAGATCTTTCCTTTCATGATCACACATTGCAAACCTGTCTTCAAGTTTTGATTGTCTATCTTTAGTTTCTTTTGAGCAGTTTTGCCAGCTTTCAATGGAGTTTTCAGTTTTCTGGTAATCTCTTTGAATCTGCTTCATGTATTCTAGAGGTTTTCTTTATATTCTTCATTGAATGTTTCTCTCCTTCTTTTGTGTTCCTCCATTCTTTCATCTTTCATTCTTGAGAGGTGCTTAGCCTTTCTTTTATTAATCTACTTATATCTTGCTTAGCCTGAATTAATATTTCAGTTGTGAGCTTGTCTACGAGGTCCCGAAGATATCTCTTTATGTCCACTGATACCATGTTTGATGTTGCATGTTTGCTGCCCTCAATCTCTTTTGTATTTACCTCTCCTGGATCAATATTCTCAGGGTTGGGGGCTGGGGGCTTTTTCTTATTTCTTTCTCTCATCATGTTTTTGGTTCCTTCCATTCAAATGTATAGTGTAGGTCCTATCCCCTTTCCTTGTTGGTTATGGTTCTTCTGGAGCATGCAGTCTAGGAGTTTCTCCATCTCAGGCATTCTGGGATGAGGAGTGGGCCTGTGGTGTTGGTCCAAGCATCTCAGGCTTGCTGGGTGTGTCTCAGGTATGCTGGGCTGAGGGACGGGCCCGCAGTGGTGGTCTGAGGCGACCCAGGCATGCTGGGCTCAGGGGCAGGCCCTTGGTAGCAGTGCAGGGTGCCCCCAGTGTGCCAGGCCAAGGTTGATCAGTTGGGCCAGGGGCATCTCAGGCATTTGAGGTCGAGGGCAGGCCTGTGGCAGTGGTCTGAGTGTCTTAGGCATGCCGGCAGCATCCCAGGCATTCCAGACCAAGGGGCAGGCCCATGGCAGAAGTCCAGGGCCACCCAGACATGTCAGGCTGAGGGTTGGGCCTGCATCAGTGGTCCAGGGCAACCCAGACATGCTGGGCTGAGGCTGGGTCTTAATCATTTGTGACTTCTTGGAGCAGCTTTCAGATAAGGATGGTCTATAGCCGCACAACCATCAACTTCCTCCACCTATCCAGTGCTAGCTCTCCTATTTCCATGAGTGGTTTGTTCATATCTACCACACCACAACCCTACTGAAGGTCAGCTTCAGTCAACTTATTATGTTTAATATACTGGGTGTTGAGATACCCAGAGTCCATACAATCTGCTCTATTGCTATATTCTTCCCAATACCTATGATACATAACAAGTACTTGTTCTTCAGACGCTAGAACTCTCTTGTGCAAACACCAAATGTGATTTTCCAAAAAACTCTTAGTTTCAATGTAAAGTCTTTCTCTAAGCAGTTCAGGATAGACCACACACAATGCTTAGATATCTGAGAAGTGATTATTTCTTGCTGTTCTCTCAAGGTATTCCAATATAACAACTGCTTTCATTGTAGTCAGGAGTTTGTTCCATGTTTCATCAAAATCTTCTGTTTCAAAGACATTGTGCAAGTTTAGTGCTGAAATCTTCCACAGAAGAAGGACAAGGGGCAGGGGTAAGGGGAGGAGAACCACGCAAAGGAGCAAAGGACTAATTGGCCAGGAAGGTGGGTGGTGGCAGCAGCTGTCAGCACGTGAGTTCCTGCTTACCACCATGCTGCCATTACTCAGCCACTTTATCTTTGACAAAGGAGCCAAACATGTTCACTGGAAGAAGGATCACCTCTTTAATAAATGGTGCTGGAAAAACTGGCTATCCACATGGTGAAGACTAAAACTAGACCCATGTGTCTCACCACGCACTGAACTAAAACAAAAATGGATCAAAGATCTGAATATCAAAACAGAAACAGTAAATCTGTTTGAAGAAAGAATATGTAGAACTCTTGAAGACATAGGAGTAGGCAAAGACATCATAAAAAAACCCTAATCACATAGGAAATATTACAAAGAATCAACAACTGGGATCTTGTCTTATTAAAAACCTTTTACACAGCAAAAGAAATCACCAACAAAGTGAAAAAATACCAAATGGAGTGGGAAAAAAGTTTAGCAAATTGTCCCTCAGGCAAAAGCTCAATATCTAGAGCATATAAAGAATTGAAAAAAAAATCAGACCCCACCAACATTAAAGAACCAATCAAAAAGTGTGCCATATGAATCACAACTCTCAGGTGAAGAAATACAAACCACAAATAAATATATGATATGAAAAAAGGTCCAACATCACTGATCATTCAAGGGATGTAAATTAAAATAATGCTGAGATTCTATCTCACTCTGGAAAATATGGTTATTATTAAAAACCAGCTAACAACTAACAAATGCTGATCAGGATGTGAGAAAAAAGGAATTCTCTTCTACTGCTGGTGAAAATTAGACTGGTGCAGTGTGGAAATCAGTGTGGTGATACTTTAAGACCTAGGATTAAAGGTCCCATTTGACCCAGCTATTTCCCTTCTATCTTCCTGGAAGAATTAAAACATCATACCATAATAATATATGCATACCTACATTCATAACAGCACAGTTTGTAATAGCTAAGTGTTAAAAACAACCCAAATGCCCATCGACTGATGAATGGATTAAAAAAAGTTCTTTTTTATACAATGGAATACTACTCAGCCGTGAAGAAAGATAAACTTGTTGTTTATAGCTAAATGAATGGACCTTGAGACTGTCTTCTTAAGTGAAATAAATCACACAAACATGTAAATATTGCATTGTCTCTCTGGGTAACTGGAAGTGTAAATAAGAATCAAAATGGGGCCAGGGATTTAGCTCAGCAGCACAGTGCTTGCTGTCAAGCACAAAGTCATGAGTTTGATTCTTGGTACCAAAATAAGTGTAATATATATTATGAAACAGCAATAAATTGTTCAAAAGGAAAGTGGAACCAGGTAAGGGAAAGGGGGAAATGAAGGATGGGAAAGGGAAAAGAAGGATAAAATGGAAACAAAACTTTGTAAATAAGAAGGAGACGAGGGGCTGAAGGGAGGGCAGGGGAAAGGAAAAAAGAAACAAAGATAGATCATAGGTACAAATTCCCTATGAGGAATGTGGTCATTATGTGTAGCTAAATGTGACCAATAAGCTTAATAATAATAATAAAGGATAAAAAATGAACAGGCACATTTACGAGCCTTGATGTGTTTGTGTTTGCAAACTGCTGTTTATTTCATACCAAGAAACCATATATAGATAGTTTTATCTAAAGTGATCACTTATTCCAGTTTTACTGTTGTAAATTACTTTCTACAGTTTATTGGTAGTGCCTTCTCAAATGCTTGTATTTATCACTGAATATTTCTTACATTTAAGATACAATAAATGTCATCTTTTGAATTTAATTTGTGAATATTTCATGAATGTGATAAAGGAACAGTTTCTAATATTAATCTTGTACTTAGTCACCACTAAATAAAATTATTACTTCATTAGAAAAAAGAAATTAAGAGTTTTATGTACTAATAATTATTTCAATTCCTCAATTTGAAGTATATTTTAAAGTTTTTAGTTGATTTTTATGGCATATTCAGTGTTATTACAGATGAGTTGTGGGAGCATAAAACATTACACTTGTTTCTTCATGTTACATATTTTCCTTAGAATATAAATAAAATACTTTAAAATATTAATTTATAAATCAGTGTAAATTTTGTTGCAATTTTTAATTAAGTGGCTGATACAGAACCTATACGGATTTCTCCATTTACAGTAGTAGTAGTGATGACACCCTATACAGAAAATGTGCAAATTGTCGCATTAAATTAGCGAGTGCTGCCCACACGTCACTCAGTAGGTTTCACCGCTAAACTCATCTTCAGCAATGGCTGCTGCGTTGACAACCATAATTATCACAGTAAAAGGACATCACCACCACGTCAGATTACTTACCGTATCAGAATCTGTGTTCTCAAATCCTTCCTTATTCTCCACAGTGCTAAAAACTGATTCGGAGAAGAGTTCTTTTCCACATATAATTTGTAACGTTTTCAGCATGAACTGGACATTTGAAAAGATATTTGGATACTTGTGATATGATTCTCCAGAAGCAAAAAGTGCTATTGTAAAAAAAAATTGTGAGAAACATTTGATTATTATCTTGCATTGTGTTTCACATGTCTTTTAATCCTTAAAGTAAAATAAAATTGAGTACTTAGGTGCTGAAAATGTTTTATATTTCACAATCTAGTGAAGATTTATAAAGTTTTGTTCGCCCCCTGCTGGTGAAAAAGAAAACTACAAGGTAAGTGATTCAGGCATAAGATTTTAGATAATTTAGAATAGGATTGCATAACAGTTGAATCTCCAATTACATATTGTTGCTGCTCAAGAATGCTTGGTAGCTTCCAGTTGAAAATTATATAGATACTCTATTCATAATGGATACTTTGAAACTGTAATTCTATAATCAATGCCATGTCTTCTAACCCAAAGTTCTCCAGTTCTATTCCTTTTCAAATTATTATTGATTTTAAAACAAACACTTATAAACATGGACAACAGTTATGTCACTTAACATAAAACACTGTGATATTTAACAGAATCATCTTCTTTGTGTTCTTTTTGTAAACTCTGACAATCTTTCAGTTTCACCCCATTCATAACAGTGGAAAAATTAGTGATGACCAATCTACTGGACACTTGTACAGATAGATAGCAGCTGCTGCTGATGTTGAGTAGGAAACAACTTGTCTCTAAAGACAGAGATGTACCCCACTCTACTTAACAGAATTTGGTAACAGAATAAGTAACACTCTACTTAACTCTACTTAACAGAATTTGGTAATACAGCAGTGAAGAGTGTTTGTAGTAGAAAGAAAAGAGGTAAAAAGATATAAAAGAAAAGAAAGGAAAAGAGAAAAGAGAAGGAAGTAACTGGTTTCTTTGTGACATATATGCAATAACAAGCTAATATGAGAACTTGAGGTTTTAGTCAATTTCTCAAAGCCTGTCAGTCACCATCATCTGAATACTAGATAAATCACCATGCTAAACACTGAGTTCAGAACATTTATAATGTATTGAAGAAATCAAACATCTCTGTTCTACTAACCTGCAGCTTCCTCTTGGCATCATTCTGTGTCAGGACATGTGGTGCGGTGCAAACAAGTTGGTCCCTAACCCACTTCAGCTCTTACCTTCTATTCTCTCTTCAGTGACTTTTCCCATTCTTTTCTTCTGAATCTCTTTCTCTTATCATAAAACACACTAATATTCTCTTCTTTTAATGAGTTTTTACCCAAACTATTGATATATTTATATGTTTGTATAAATCCTTATAGCCGAGCCTTCTGAAATTTTTCACAATCTTGGTTGCGTGCCTGGATTCTCCTTTACTGCTTACCAGCCTGAATTTTACATCCCAAGGCAGAGGACGATGTTCTGATGGCAGAGATCCACACCTACTTCTCAGATCTCCTCCTAATTACCTCTTCTGGAGTTCTTGATAAGGTCGTCCTTAGTTTTCCTCCTTGGATATCACTACTTCCTCTTACTTTTTTGAATTCTTTATTCCTGGGCTCTGTTATTCCAATAATCCATTAAACATTTACCTTCCCAAAGATTCATTTTTGAGAATTAGTTTCTCTTCATCCCACTTCTCAGCCTCAGGTTATCTCAGCTATATTAAGATGGATAACTATAAAACCTATATTTCAGACTTCACTTTTATCTAAGTTAACTTCAAATTCAGTATGTACAATAGTTCCCCAAAATTGACCCTCAATGTTTAAAACCTGAACGTCCTTCTGAATTTATTTTCTCCCACATAGTGTATAAATCCAGTTGATCATCAAATCTACCCTCTTTTATCTCCTAAATATTTTAAAACTATTTTACCATATATGATTCGCACTATAATAGTTCACATCATTAACTATCTTCCTCAACAATTCCTTTTTGTCACTACATGAGTGAGTGTACATTATATGTGTGCTGAATTGCAAAGCAAAAGATTTATCTTCCTATGGTTCTCAATCCAAACATTTTTGAAAAACTTTTTAAGTAGTGATTTGAAACATTTAGCTTGTGTGCAATGTGTTGCATTTGCTGCCTGCATCCATTTTCTCCTTACTCAGTATCTATATTGTCATTACCTTATGAATTTGAGTTTTTGAATTCTAGCATTGGTAGGTATTACTAGAGATGAGGAAACTGAATCACAAACACTATAATACTTTTAGATAGGAGGTAAAAAAGCAGCGCATAGTAACTGATTACCATTGGCTGGAGGAGTGAAGAGGCAAAATTGAAATGCTAGTCAAGAGTGTAACATGTTAGTTAGGCAGAAGAAATAAAACCTAGTGTTAATTGCATAGCATGGTGACTATGTTAGCAAAAATATATGCTTCAGAATTGTGAAGAGATTTTAAATGTTCTCACCACAAAGTAATAGTAGGTACATAAGGGCAAAAATCAAAAACTGAATCAGTGAAATCTGGATCAGAAACTAACACTGCACATCTATTATCATTCATGAAAAATATAATGCACCTTATGGTCTTGGCAGTCTGAGTTTCTTAAAATGTAACATAAAACATTTATAAGTATAAAAAAATACTCTACCATATGAATATGGCTGAAGCCTAAGTAAATGTTCTTTAAAACTTCCTAGTTGACCATGCAGGTAAAATATAAAAAGTCGTAAGAAGATCAAATAGCCAATCTGTCAAAAGAGAAAAGAGAAAAGTACTTTTGTGTTGCATCAATGAATGTTTAAAAACCATACAGAAAATAAACCATTTTATGATTAAATTTACTTTTGGTAAAATAATTTTAAACTCACTTGATATCATGTGGTTTTGAAGTAGCTTTAAAAAATTTATATGAAGATTGAAATGCTAGTCAGCAAAAGTAATTCATAAATCACTTATATATTACACTTCACCAATGCTGAACATTATTTTGTTCTATATACTTTAGAACAGCATTTCCTCCTGTGTTTCGTGAGACCAATGAAGAGACAATGCTTAAATAAAATTAAAGAGAAAGCATCATGATATATTTCATAATTCCTTTTTTCAGTATATAAGTGAATGTTTATTATGTGTGTGCTGAGAAGAGGAAACATTGAAAGGAGGAAACATGAATCTCAAAACAGTATGAAAAAATTATCACTGAAGAATATTACACTGTGCTAAGCTTTTCACTCCACTGTGAAGAATTTCATTTTTAGAAAGCACTATAAAATCTGTGATGTTCAAACCAGCTTTTAAAAAGTTTGCTTTACATAGGTTGCATAAAATGGAATATCTACAAAAGCATAATATACAAGATTTCACATAAAATCATAATGAAACACATAAACTGTACAAATAAACAGAATACAAGTTGTGCGATTTGTTAAATCATGGAAAAGAACAAAACACTAGCAATAATTGTCACTTTCTAATGTATATTATAAATGTGCATGTGTGAAAAAGAAATCTTGAGTTCCCTTAACTGTAATGTAGTAATGCAGAGCATTATCAGATGTACATGTTAAAATAAAATAGATGAACCTAACCAATTTTCAGTACTTCAGCCAATACTATTAAGCAAATAAGTGGCAATAAAAAAACCTCAAACCCAAGATTGTGTATATTGTTCCAAATGGTAAAAACTTATACGTATAGAAATATTTTCAAATATTTTATTTTATGAACCTCTATCATTAAAATAAATTTGTGGATGAACCATCACTATTCATCAATGTTTATAGAAATTATAAACCCACACCATTTGTGGACTCAGAAATAAATAAATAAATAAATAAATAAATAAATAAATAATAAAATGTTTGTGAGGCATATCCAGTGTGGGGGGAGGGTATATACTATTTCATAATAGCACTGTGCTTTTCTTTGGTAAAAGGCAAAAGATTTATGCGATCTGAAGAGAAGCCAGAGTATAGCACTGTGCTTTTGTAAGAGATAAAAACTAAATGAAAAAGAATTGAAGATCTAAAGACTATATAAAAGAATATTGTAACATTCTAAGTGAGAGTATTACAGACAACACCACCAATCACATTGGGCAATGGATGAAAAACTAGTTAGGAAGATAATTTGAAATTTTTTGAAGACTAAGACATAGACAGTGAGAAAAATAATTAATGTTCAAAATGCAAATGTCATAAAAGAGAAACATCTCTATTGTACCTTAATTGAGTCATGAATCTCACCTGATGCACAGGTTACCCATAGTTACGCTATGCTTGGAAAAACAGCTTTAACATCTTGTACCTTAGTAACTAACTAAATATAGGAAGTGAAAGACCTCTATAACAAAAACTATAGTGGCCAGAAAACAGCTTGAAGACTGCAGCAAAAAATGAAAAGCTATCCCATTACTGGATAGGAGGAACCAGCATTGTCAAAATGGTCATAGTTCCAAAACTGCAATATAGCTTTAATGCAATAAAAATCAAAAATCAAAAGAGTATCTCACACAACTAGAGGCAATTTATATGGAGCCAGAAGTGACTCAGAATAGCAAAAGCAATGTTGGGAAACGAGCAAAACAGGGGGAATCGCAATGCTGGATTTAAAGTTATATTACAAAGCTACAGTAAAAAAAAAAAAAAAAACACAGCATGAAACTGACACAAAAACAGACACGTGGATCAATGGAACAGAAGAGAGATGCAGAAACAACCGAAGGCACATTCAGCATCTGATCTTTACAAAGAGACCAAAAACATGAAAAACAGCTTCTTTAACAAACCATGCTGAGAACCTGGGTATCCACGCTCAGAAAGTTGAATCTAGACTCGTATCTCTCACAGTGTACTAAACTGAATAAAAATGGACCAAAGATCTACATACAGATTAAATAGGTGAAACTTGGGAAATCATAGGCATTGGTGAGGACTTTCTGAACAGAACCCTCGCTTGACAAAAAGCAGCATCAAGAATCAAAAGAAGCAATTATATTAAATTAAAAAGCTTCCTTACACAAAAGAAACAATGAACTGAATGAACAACCTAAAGAATAGGAAAAAGTTCCTGCCAACTACTCCTCCAACACAGGACAATAGAACATATGAGGAACTCAAAAAATTAAATCCCAAAAATAAAAGATCCAACAAGAAATGGGCCAGTGAATTGAACAGGTACTTCACAGAGGTACAAATGGCCAATACATACATGAAAAAAATTGTTCCACATTTGTGGTTATTAGAAATAAAAACTAAAACAGCCCTAAGATTATATCCTACCCCAGAAAGAATGACCATCGTCAAAAAATCAAAGACTAACAAAATGCTTCAGAGAAAAAGGAACTCTTTTACATTGTTGGCATAAATGTAACCTAGTACAATCACTATATAAATCAGTATGGAAATTCCTCAAAAAACTAAAAACTAGAAATTCCAGTGGACCCGTTTTCATTCTAGGTATTTTCCTGAGAGTTCATGACATCACATTACAGAGACACATACATACTCATGCTTAGGACACCACAATTCACAACAGCTAAATATCGAGAATGGCCTATTTATTTATCAACAGATAAATGAGTAAGTAAAATGCAGCATTTCTGCAAAAGGAGTACTGCTATGACACAAAGATAGATAAATTTGAGTCATTTGTTGCAAAAAGTGATACACCTTCAGGTAATAATGTTAAGTGAAATAAATCAGACACAAAAGGCTAATTATTACATGGTTTCCAATATGATTAAACTGAAAGTATAAATAATTTAAAGAGCAAAATATAATAGGAAGTAGGGAGCTGGTTCTGCAAATAGGAAGAGGACTGAGAGATGAAAGGAAGGCAGAGGAAGGGAAAGAGGTAAAAAGAATTGAGATGTACTATGCATATGTTCCAACTCACCATGATGAATGTAATCGTTATGTAGTAATAAAAATTTTTAAAATAAATTTATAAAATGGGCAGAAGAAAGTGGATAAAGCTTTGATAGGGATACTTTTCAATACAGCTTTCTGTCAAAAAGGAGTAAAGCGAAGGTTCCAGTGTATTATTAGTTACATAATGACCATTCTACCAAGGCAAGAAAAATTCTTACCTGTGGAGGCTTTGCAATTTAGCTAGCTTATACTGGCTAAACCAATAAAGCGTAAGCTTAGCAATTAGTAAATCTGAGAACTGGGTGTGTTGTGTCATGGTGATACTTCCAGGGGACTCCAGAATCTCTGGGCTTGGGAGTTTTCAAATCTTTACTACTGGGACAATTAGACGAATCACACAAACTGACATAATTTCCTATGCTGTGAAATGCTAGCTAATAATAGAACCTGTGTTTTAGGATTACCTAGAAAATTCAATAATTTAATATTAAGTTAATATTAAGTCTAATATATTTAAGGTACTTATCATTGTGCGAAGCACATAGTTAAGTACTGCTTGTTTGTGGTCACTGTAAGAAAATGTCCAGGTCAGGGGACATTTTCTTACAGTGGGCACAAACAAGCAGTACTTAACTATGTGCTGGAAAGTGACTGTGGTGTGGGGGAGCCGTGGCCACCCCAGGGCGGGGAAACCAGAAGCAAGAGCGTCTCCGGAGATCCGCGCCATGCTGGAACTTAGAGCGCCGAGGCAACCAGTAAGCAGCCTGCTGCCTACCGGGTCGCGGGCTTAGAATCAAACATACCACACACCCCCCTCCCCTGTAACAATTGGGATCCAGGGATCTGGGTATCTCTTAGGAGGTGACCATATTTGGTACAGCAAATCGGGGGAGTTTCCTTCTACTATCTCTGAAGGCAGATATTTTTATCACCGTTTTGCTTTGTCCTGAGTAATGGTGTTGCTCTATTCAATACTGTGTTGATGTGTTGTATAATGTTGTGTATTTCTTTGATTTTGCTCTACCTAGTAGAAGAACAGCTATTGTGAAGACAGCGAGATATACAATGTTGCCTGTTACTGTTGTCCTGGTGACCTGCTGTGATGTTCTGTGCCAATTTCACTATACTGTCTCAATTGGCTTTATTCCATCCTTTTTTTTCTGTTTGCAGCTTCACTGTGTGTTCACTTTTTTTGCCTTTATTTTGTAACATGAACAGCTATTTTGGGGAGGATGTGGTTTGTCAACTAGTGATTTATGGGGTTTTTTTTTTTTTTGAGGTTTTACATTGTTTCTACCGTTTTTCTGTATTGCTTTTTCTTTTCTCTTTAAATAAAATTTTTAAAAAATGGTAATAAAAAAAAAAAGAAAAGAAAATGTCCAGGTCACCTGACCTGATGATGAGAAAGGGACCCGGTTTTTCAGGAGACAGACGGGGTGGGGGGAGTTCTAAAAAGATCAAAATGAACGACTGAAGAGAAGATAGAGAGTTCCAAACACAAAGTAATGAGTTGGAAACATTCATTATCCTGACTTGATCAGTACATACTGTGTACATGTATTGAAATATGGTACTGAGCTTCCTAAATGTGTTAATCAAAACTTTTTAAATATTTAAGGAAATGGAAATGTTAACCACCCTGATTTGGTGATTATACATTGTATACTTGCATCAATTATATGCCATATCCTTAATTTTTACAATTAAAATATTTAATTTTTAATTTGTACAATTAAAATATTTAGTTTTTTAAAATATTGTATACTTTATATTGTAAGAGAATTAGGGAGAATTTAGCTCAAATGGGAGTAGAATAAAAAGGGCAGAATAAATGCATAAAAAAGAGATTAAGATACAATACTTACAATATCTCATGACAAATACAGTCATTATGTATCACTAATTATGTATTAGCATATATTAATAAAAATTTTAAAATGATATAACATTTTAAAATTTTTTAAATGTATAATTTTAAAATGGTATAACAAGCAATATAGAAAATGCATAAAACTACTTTTCACTTTATATTTTACTTTTTTTAGTTTTTGAGACAAAGTCTCACTATGTAGTTCAGGCTGGCTTTGAACTCACTACATAGCCCAGGCTGACTTTGAACTCATGTATCCTCCTGCCTCAGCCTCCTGAGTGCTGAGATTAGAGGCATGTGCCATCATGCCCAGCTAATAATATTTTTTCTAGAAGAAATACAAAAGTTAAGAAGTGGAGGAGGTTTACTACATGAAGTGAGAAGGAAATGGCAGATGAACCAGATTTACATTTCCCCATTCCATTCTTTTTCAATTATAAATACTCATATTTATATTTTATATATTTCATATTTATACTTCTATTTTAACTTTATATATCTGCATGTTTTCATATATATGTAAATATAATATATATATAAATAATAGAGAGGGTTTTTTTTAACAATCGAGTTTTTTAAAAAAGACCAAAAAAATCTTTGTAATCCCAGAATTCTGAGAAAACTATTGGTAACATTTTAACTTTTTCTCTTTTCTTCCTATAAAACCTTTAGCCTTTTGCTTAACCAATTGCTATTATATGTTCTATATCTCTTCTTGCTTTGTCTCCATAAACCCTTATCCTCAAATATGTTAGAAAGCATCCAGGTAAGGTTTGGACAGAAACATGATTTTCTCCCCAAAATATCCTACTGAAAGGCGGATTCATGAATATTCTCTCATGGTTTGTTTCTAAGAGTTCATATTAAAACTGAACAAGAAAAAACATAATGTTGCATAATCAGTTATACTCGTTTCACACATATGGCATACATTTAAAAAGCTCTTCTTTACTTTCTTTACAATAGAAGTATTAAGCTAAGTTTACTATTAATCAAGCTAAATTTAACTAATAGTTTCCCACAGTCAACTATGAGCAAGAGTAAAACCACATGATTTCAAGAATGTTAGAGCTTGTTAAAGCTCTAAAATGACATCGAAGACTGAAATAGCTAATTTCAGATTGGGAAGCTATTTAAGGTTATCATCAGCAATTTTAAATTTCAAATTAAGTAGCATTAAAATTTCTTAAAATGGAAAAGATAAGACTTACATATACTCCAAAAATCAATAAATACATTGATTTTAATTAAATATTTTCTAGCGTAGTTTGTAAAGTTATATTTTCTCAGACTCATCTACTTTAATATCAGGCAATAATATTCTGTTCACAACCTAAAGTAATATTACTAAGCCAGAGCATATTCCATAATAAAAGAGACACTATTGCCTTAGTCCTAAAACAGATGTCATAGTTATATATAATAGAGATTAATGATTTGAAACACATAAAATGTTTAAAACATACCTTTGTCAGCTTTATCTCAACAGAATACAAAAATTCCTTCAGGAAAGCATCACAACAGAGTCTATATAAAACTGATTCCGCAACAAAAAATAAGGCAGGCAGATGATCACAATCAAAGGAAGCATGGTCCAGGGAAGCACAGAGCATATTTAGAGCTTCTGAAATATCAGAAAATAGAAACTCTATCATTTTACAATTACCTAGTTTTTGTACATCCTATAATTAATTCTTGAAATTAACTATTTGCTCATCAAATTCTAATTTTAAAGCATATCTGCAAATTCTCGAGCACCCTTCCCAGCAACAGATAAATTCTACCCTCCATTTTCCTTAAACTCAAGTAGCTCTTGTGATTCCTTTGAATGAGAGAATGCAGCAGAAATGACTTGCATGACTTTCAAGGCCAAATCAGAAAACGCGATATACATGCCACCGATCAGTCACCCCAATCCCTGGCTCCGGAACAGTAAGCTGCCATGCAGAAAAGCCAACATGAAACTGGGCTCAGAATCAGCATGCCAGGGAACTGGGGCTTATTTTAAGTGAAATCAGAAGTCACTGAAAGTTATTTAGGCTGTCAAATGACTACTGCTAAGTGGACAATGGACTATAGAGTAGAAACAGACAAGAATACAGATAGAAATCCTAGTAGATTATTTCACTCATGAAGATGGTGAGAAGAAATCATGCTCAGGAAATCTTTTGGAGTTCAATGACCAAATAAGTCAAAACACTTTTAGCTCTGTGTAACACATTCAACTGAACATAAAATATCTTCAAAATAAAGTGTGTGTTATTTTCCAAGATCAGAATTGCAAAGGGTCCCTGGCTGGTTAATAAAACTGTCCACAGTGTGTACATTTCTCCATCTGTTCGTCCCCCAGGTGTATGAGAGGACATCCTGTGATGGTGACCCAAGCTGCAAACTTTATGTTTTTATTAAGCAACCTAGAGAGGAACAAAGAAAGAAAGGCAGGAGGAGGGCAGACATGCTTCCCAAACATGTATTTTTCAAAGTGGGTTAATAAAAATATTCCAAATAGTCCTGTGTTTACATCCCTTCAGACAGGATCAGTCATGTAACTACTCCCCATCTATTCATGGGCAAGTTAGTGGGAATGACTAAAATTAATTCAGGCCAACTACGCTTCACCCCTGGGACTGAGCAAGGGCTACTTCCACTGAATCACACGACCCACGGAGGCCTGAATGCAAAAATGAACAAAACACTTGGATACTGGTTGGAGACAAACCAAAATTTTTTACCTCCAAGTAATCTAGACACTTAGAGGACAGGCTATGGGTAGCACCGCGCTGAAGGGTTATAAAGGCAAGTTAATCACAAAACACTTCTCATTGCGTGAATCTCCTAGAGAGCATTACAATCCCAATTTACACAGGGCAATACTCCCTGACCTTACGTGGTTAACATTCTGAAACTCATTTTAAAAGGCATATACATAACATTTAGGATAATGAGAAGGAATTTTACCCCCTTAAAAATAATGTTATTTAATTTCTTTTTTAGATTAGAGGGTGCTTGAAAGAAGATATATAAATGAGAAGGAATAAATGAAAAGGTAATGAGGAAAGTTAGCTGTATAAAATAAGTAAAATCAAAGGCCATTTGATTGATGTTTTATGAGTAAGAATTATAAAAGGCAGAAACAAACTTAAAATATAGTGCTTATTGTAATTGGAAACCACTAAATGACAGTTTATATTACTTTTTAATTAGTTTCTAATTTTAGAAAAAAGTAATAAGGACTATAATGAGAAAAATTTAAACAATTTCATAATTAAAAAGTCGAGCAAATTCATAGATTCAAAATTACTAAAGAAACTTTTAGAATGGAACATTATGAGATATTTTTTCTTGTGTCCTGCAAAATTTCTAGAAATTAAAGATCTTAAATTATGTCTTAAGTACTATTCTAGAAAACACTTAGGATTCTTAGTGAGGGCTTAGAGTACACACCGTCTTGGATTTCTCCTTTGCATTGTGCCAGGTATATTACTTCAGTCCATGCAAACGGAAGATGAACATGCTTCCCAGAACCCAAGGAACTGAGGCCTAATTTTCTCTGCCATGGGGAAACGTGAGAAATGAAAACCAAAATGTATAACTTTTAATTTGTTTCTTAATTTTTATCATCTCTTAATTATATTCTGAAAGTCATTCCATGAGGTTGATGCTTTGTAGCCAGAGTTATATACAATTTTATATAATTGTTTTTGTTACTTGTATTTTTTACGTTTTCCAAACTGTATTGGTACTACATGTAGAGAATATTAATATTCTGAGTACTGTCACTAGTTATTTGATAAAATCATTTTTAATCTGCCTACCAGTGGTTACTTGTACCTTATTTTCCCAAGAGATGCATCTCTAATTGTCTAAAAACAATTTTGAAGATTAAAATAAGCTTGATATCAATTTGCTCTACAACTCTGGCTACCAATGTTAATGGGTCAATGCTAATGGAAAGGAAGGAAACAGTGGTGATTGCTTCATTTCCTTTGTTGCAGTGCCCAATCTTGGGGCTCCCCAGGGATCATTTAGCCAATTGGAAAGATGAATGTACATCCTGGCACCTCTTGCATGCATACTATTTTTTCATCAAATGTTTTAAGTGGATTATTTCAACTGTTAAATGTATGAACTGAATCATTAACTGAAAAATAACAACTACAAATAAATACAAAACAAATTAAAAAGCATCTTACATTATACTTCAATTTTGTGCAATTTTTATTTCATGTATTAAGCTGACTCTTACATGAGAAACTAAAAATCATAAGTGAAGAACAAAATAGAAGATAGGTAATAGGAATTAGGAAAACATTTTTTAACTAAGAAGAGGAATAGGAGATGGAGAAGTGAGAGAGAGGGGAAGGAAAGGGGATAAAATTAAGAATTGGAAAAAATGGAGACAGCTTATAAGTTAAATTGACAGTGAGTTGAATGCATTAAAAGCAAGGGAAAGGTTTATTTTACTGACTTTTCTGCTTTAATACATTTGAAAATTTAGGAATTAGTATCTTATCTTAAAGAGTGTACTTTTTATATTAGGTCAAGAATAGTTTATAATACAAAACAAAACCAAACGAAAGAAGAATACAGTCCTTGTATTTGTATAGTGAATGTTTACAAAGGCTTTCTTTATTCTTAGTGCTATGTTATACCTCAGCTAAACTTTTTAAAGTAATGGTTAAATTTTCACAATCAAAATTCTATATGC
Organism: Dolichotis patagonum; assembly: GCA_004027295.1. Lineage (NCBI taxonomy): Eukaryota > Metazoa > Chordata > Mammalia > Rodentia > Caviidae > Dolichotis > Dolichotis patagonum. The sequence goes on along the minus strand of PVJX010003409.1, from coordinate 32,380 downwards.
CAGCCTTTGACGTATTGCTGTGGGCTTATGGACTGGTGTCAACAACCACATTCCCAGTAGTTTATGAGAAGTCACCACACAAAAAGCCACTGAAATTTTAATTATTTATTTAAAAGCTTTAACTTAAATTTGCATTAATATTTTCTCTTTTCTTACTTAGAACTTCTCTAAAGAAAGGTATACCTATATGCTTATTCTTTCTTTCAATATTTTAGAACATGTAATCATTCATAAACTATAAAACAAAGCTCACATACCAACTAATCAAATATTGTGCTGTACCTTACATCGGAGAATGTTTTTTCTTGCTTGTTCCAGCAGTGCTTCCTTCTCTACTGGATTCTGTGTTTGATTGAATTTCAAGATGAACTTTTCTCTGATTAACAATAATGACCTAAAATTAAAGCATTAATAACAATATTTATCATTTTCAAATTTTAATTCATCAATTTATAGTGGCTAAGTATAATAATTTCTAGAATAAGCATTTTGCTTTTCCAATAAGAATGTTTCACAAACAAAAAAAATCAGTAAAATAAAAAAATATATGTGTAAGTTTCATAGACTGATTTTGTAACACTCTTAGCTTAAGAAACAAACTCCTATTGCCAACAGTCTTTGTGACCATAGGAAAAACAGTTTTATGATGGTTGCCAGAGTCTTTTTATTATAGGTTTCCTTCATAGATAAAAGTGAAATCCAGTTGGGGTTAGAATGAACTGAGCAAGGAGAAAAGAAGCATGAAGTAAGATAGGCTAAGTAAAAGATAGCTATTCAATTTTGAATGAGAAGGGAAACTATTGTGGGGTTTTGACAAAGGGATTACCCATTTAACTTGAGGTTTGATGGGATTGCTCTAATACTACATTGAGGACTAGACCATGGGGAAATGGAATTTAACCACAGCAGGTAGTCCAGCATTTGTTTAGGAAGGAAGTAATAATGGTTTCTGGCAGAATAACAGCAAGATAAATAAGGGGAAGAGTTTGAGCACTTTAAAAATTATGAAACACTGATAAAAAAAAGTTACAAGACAAAAGACAAATGATTATCCAGTGTACAGGAATTGTTGTTGAAATGTCAATAATATCTAAGGTCATCTACAGTCCATGCAATCCCTGTAAAATGTCAATAACATTCTTCACAAAAATAGAAGAATCCTAACATTAGTATGAAACATGAAGACCTTGGGTACACAGAGTAGTTTTGATAATGAAAAACAAAGTAACATGTATCAATTTCAAATATATTACAAAGCTATAATGATTAAGATAGCATTATATTGAAATCAAGACCAATTAAAACAAAACAGAAAAAAACCCAGAAAATTCAGAAATGAACACATGAATCTATAATAAGTGGATTATATGACAAGGGAAGAAATAACACAGCAAGGGAAAGACAAATCTTAAATTGGAAACTGAATATCCACATGTATAAAAGGTAATAATTAATAGAGTGATAAGAGAACCTGCAGATTAGGAGAAAGTTTTTGTAAACTATACATCTAGGAAAGAGTTAATATCCAAAATAAATAAGAAAGCAAAGAACTCAATAGGAAAAAACAATTACAAATGGGCAAAGGACCTGGTACATGTTCTTCAAAAGAAGACATACAAGTGTTCATCGGTATATGAAAAGACCCCTAGGCATTAGTAAGTATGAGGCAAATGTAAATAAAAAATATTACTCCATACCTGTAAGAAAGGCTATTATCAACAAACAATATACTAAGTATTATCAATGAGAAAAGAAAACTTTGTACACTATTGATAGGACTCTAAATTGGTACAGCCTTTATAAAAAAAAAAAAAAAAAACATGGATTCCCAAGAGAAAAAAAAAACCCTTAAAATAATGTTATCATATGATCCACTCCTAATTCTTGGTATATTTCTAAAAGAAATGAAATCAACCTTAAGAAGATATACTTAAATTTCCATGATTTTTGGTGAATTGTTCACAATAGCCAAGATATGCTAGCAATCTAATTGCCTATCAGTATATATATCAGCTTTTTTATTTGTATACATTTATTTATTTGGGGGGGGTACCGGGAATCAAACTCACGATCTTGCATTTGCCAGGCAGGCACTCATGCTGCTGAGCTAAATCCTTGGCCCTACCTCAGCTTTAAAAAAAATTTTTTTTAAGCAATTCTTACATTTGCAACAATGTGCATGAATCTGAAGTTCCTAAGAAGTTGCTAAGTAAACTAAATCAGATAAAGAACAAATCCTACATGCACTCACTTTTATAAGAAATCTAAAATAGTCAAACTCATAAAAATAGAATGGGAATTGCCAGGCATTGGGGCTTGAGGAAATGAGATACTGGTCAAAGGTGATAAAGCTTCTGTTATGCAAGATAAGTAAGTTCTGGAGATATAGTACAATCTACAAATATAGTACATAGTTTATAATACTGTGTTGCACACTTCAGTTCTGCTAGTAAGGCAGATCTTACTGGTTGTTGTCACAGTTTGCAACAAAGGTAACTATGTGAGGTGATGGACATTGTCTTAGTTAACTTTTCTCATTGCTGAGACAAAATACCTGATACTCAAAGTTCAAAGAGGAAAAGTTTATTTTAGGGTGGGTAGCACTCACCCTTAATCCTACCATTGGACCATAAATCAGTTACACACTAGATCTAGCCACCTCTATAAAAGCCACAGTTATGACCACATGAAGCTTTGGGGGGACATCTAAATATAAGCCATAACATTCTGCTCCTGTCCCCCAAAGACTCATCCATGTCCCTTTATACACAAAATATTCAGTACATCTCCAAGAGTTGCCAAATTCAGAACAGTTCAGCATTGCTGAAAAATCCAAGTCTAAAGACTCCTCTGATATGTAAGACAGCTCTTAGCTGTGAGCCCTTGTACAAATGAAAAGAAAATTAAACACTTCCAACATTCAATGGCACAATATAGATATTTCCATTCTAAAAGGTACAAGAGGGGAATAGAAAGGAACAGCACCAAAGCAAGTCCAAAATCCAGCAGAGAAAACACTAAGTCCATTAGTTTCATGTCCAGCATCTGAAGCAATCTGTGGCAAGATCTGAACGTCAAAGGACTTGGGTGGCTCTATGCCTAGGGTACTGCTGGTGGACATAGCTCCCAGAGCTTGTCTCTTGGGCTAGCTCTATTCCCTCCTTGCTGTTTTCCTCAGACCATCCACACTCCTGGCTTCTCCAAACTTCTGGGGTATCCACTACACCTTTGGCTTCACACTCACAGCTTCGCACACTGTCCTCTTAGGGGCACACTGCCCGGCCTCCCAGGCCTTTTCTGAAATCTGAGTGGAAGCTTTCCAGAGCTCACAATTCTTGCATTCTGTATGCACCGAAAACCAGCACCATGTGGATATTGCTAGGGTCTGCAGCCAGCTGAACTGTATCCAGGCTTCTTTCTCTGTTGGCTGTAGGGGTCCAAGTGTCCATGAACAGAACCCTAAGGAACAACTTCCCTGATATGCCACTAGAACATGATCCGTTGAGGCTCACTTCATAAAGCAAAGTCTTTCACTTTTGCAATTTTTAGAAAGCAAAGGATGAAGTCTTGCTGATTTTTGTGATATACTCAGGCCACCTTTTCTATTCTCCTGTTCCTTCTCAGCAGTTTAGATTTTTCTCCTCTATCTTTGCAGTCCACAGCTTTACTGGTGCTTTCTTTCTGGTTAAACTCAAAACATTTTAAATCATTCTGCTGAACTTTTTGCTCTTGATTCTCAACATAAATCTAACTAAAATTCCCCAACAGGAGCCATGCCACCACCTCAACATTAGACTGTCTTGAAATTTCTTCTGCCAGAATAATTAGTCCTTCATTCTTAATCTCAGTCTCAGGCAAAGTCATTGGACACAAGCAAAATGCAGACAAACTTTCTGTCAAAGCATAACACATATTATTTGGTGTCAAGTTTAGAGAGACAAATGAAGATATGAAAGACAGAAAACAGGGCTGAGGATTTAGCTCAGTGGCATAAGCATCTGCCTTGCAAGCATGTGGTCTGTGAGTTTGACCCCTAGTACCAGAAAAAAAAGAAAAAAGAAAAACAGAAAATATCTTTGTGGGGAAGTCAGGGGACTCCACTGAAATGAAGCCCCTAACTGACTTATACTCCCTGTTTTATTGAGAAACGAAGATGTGTTATGCGGAACATGGGTGTATATTTTAAATTAGAAAGGCATGACAACAAGACAACAATTATTCCAAATTACTAATTTTATCACATTGTTTGCAGGATGTTCCTCCACATTTTACCAGCAAGGCTTGCTTCTGCCCAAGCTGGAATGCCAACCTGACTATTTTAACTCCTCGGATATTTTAACTCCTCAAAGTCAGAAGTCATATATTCCCTGAGAAGCTAAACTCCAGTTTGGTGTTCAACAGCCAGTGAAGTCCTCAACAAAAATTTCATGAGCCTAGTCTTTACTGGCAGAATTTCTATCTGTTTTCTGGTCTTCTGAGTTCTAACTAGAAACTCCCATCAAGTACAGCCTCAGTGTTCCAGGGCTACTTTTTTAGCCAGCATCTCTGAACCTTTCCAAACTCTTCTCACAAGTCAGTTTCAAAGGCTCCTGAACCACATGATCAGATATAATTATAGCAATGACCCTACTGCTTTGGTACCAAATTCTATATCAGTCAGTGTTCACTAAAGAAACAGATATAACCTAAGATATAGAAATATATAAGAATTTACAAGATTGGCTTACAATGGCCAGCCAGAGTTGGATGTAGCAGAGTGCAAGAGGGTCTCTGCACACTGGAGATCTGAAGGATCAAGTTGAAGGTCTGGAGCTCAATGCAGTGTCTTATTTGAGTCAGTATCAGGAGGCCTATGGGTTTGCGATGCAAGAGTGAAGAAGATCGCTCCAAAAGAAGGCTGAAGGAGAAGCTGTAGAATGTGATGGAAGCCAGGAGATGACGATGATGTCCAAAGTGAAGGAGAATACTAGAGCTCCTCTGAAGAAACAGAAGCACATTCATCTTTCTTTTCCCTTTATACCATTCAGGGAGCAAGCGGCTCTAGTATGGGTCCTTCCCTAGGCTGCGGAATTTCTTAACTAATTTAGTTGAGCTTCTCTTACTCAAACTGACGCAATCACTCAACTAGCACAAATATGTTAATTGGCTTGTTTTTGGTGATAATTTCACAATATATATAAATATCAGACTATGAAGAAAACATCTGAACATACATAATCTTTATCAAGTATACTTCAAAACACAGAAAAATACTGCTGTGAATACATTTGTAAATAAAATCATCTCTACAATACTGACATGTTTTCATAATTAAATTTTCCAGATATTCCTGAAGCTGTAATGAACCTAAAACTCAGCAAAATAAACAACAAATACAATAATTCTTCTGAAAACTGACTTTTCCCATTATTTCTTACATAATATTGGTCATGATAACCACTGCATAAATAATAAAAAATTTCAATATATGGAGCTGATTTTTAATAGTTGCATATTATTCTGATTTATCAACTCCTATATTGTACTTATTATAAATATTTTTTCTACCTTTACATGTTAATATATTTATACAAACTTGTTCTTTTATTACTGTAAAACTTAATCCCTCAAAGATGAATTATAAAGATGTGTGTAGAACGTATTTTCAACACGTATAACTGTCCAAGGTGCATATCCAGAATATGTACAAAGAACTACTGAGAACCAGTGGCTCCCGAGAACCGGCTGTTATGGATTGAGAACTGGTGGTCAACTTAACGCCAGCTGGATTACATCTGCCTGCTGCTGAGCATAGACATTTCACCTGAGGAAAGCTGCCAGCATAAATGGAGATGTGGAGATAGAGCGTTTCAGAACGTTAAGGCGTTATGGCATTGAGACGTGGAGGTGTTGTGGGTTCTCCTACGTGTTGCTGTTTGAGCCATTAGGTTCTCCTGGAGAAGCTCTTGTCCTCACATCGAGCATTGCTTCCTGGCTCTGGAGGGGAAGACGTGTGCTGCTTGGTCTCTAGGATGGACTCGTCACGCTGGCTTCCTGGCATGTACTCAACTATGCTTGTCATCGGAGCTCAGGGCCTCCATGTCACTGAGGATGGCTGTGGTGCTTTTCAGGACAGCCTTGGTGTTTGTTGTGAGTGTGACTTCTCGGCTCCAGCGTAGAACCCTGAACCTATTAGCACAGCTCCTTCACCCCGCTGGCATAGACTTTCTAGTTTCCACCACTGACCTTTGGGCCTTCCCAGCACAGATCCATAAAAGACACTGGTGTGAGTCCTTCTTGTGGGCTCTAGACCTCCAGTTGGACTCATGGGAGGCATTGTCATGAGCTCTGGGTCTTTATCTGGACTCATCTGGGACATTGCTGTGGGATTTAGGCCTTTGGCTAAATACTCTATGTCTTTGGTGTTGTGAATAGATTTCCTGCATCTTCTTATGTTAACTCTGGGTGACCATCATAAAAATAGTATTATAAACTCCATGTCCTTATTCTAATTGTTCTCTGTACAACCCCTGACTACAACAACAGCCATGGTGGAACTTAGGCAGCTGCCTAAGGTGAGCCTACAGGCATGCAGGCTGAGAATCAAACATCCCCACCCCCTCGAAACTCCATCCCCCATCCGTGAGCAACTGGGGATGGAAGTCCCAGCATCTCTTGGGAGGATGAGGGATCACCTTCTGTCTTCTGTTTGAAGGCAAAGGTTATTTTCACTGTTTTGGTTTGTTATGATTAATTGGTTTGCTCTATGGAATATCTTCTTTCAATTGGTCTTATAATGTTCTGCTTTTGGCTTGATTTCGCTATACCTAATTGACTGGACAACTATTGTGAAGATAATGAGATATACTATAGTACCTATTACTACTATCCCAGTATCCTGCTGTGAAGTTCTGTATCAGTTTCACTGCATTGTCTCGATTGGCTTTGTTCTGTCTTGTTCTGTTGAATTTCTACTACCTTCAAAAAAAAATTTAAAAAAAGAACTCCCAAACAATAGAAACAAAGAGAGAAGTAATGAAGCAATAAGCAGCATAATAAATACAGAAATCCAAATTAAAACTATATTGAGATGCTAGTACACATCCAATAGAATTGTCACTGAAAAGAATGACAATACCAGGAAATGAAGAGGATGTGAAATATTTACTCTCACAAACCACTTGTGGTAGTGACAACCAGTACAACTACCGCCTGGAAATCAGTTGGGTGTTACCTTGCAATATTGAAAAGAAGCATGCCTATTACTTTGATAAGTTCACTGTCCCATATATGTCCACCAGAAATAAGACTTGTTCACCCAATGAAATATAGTAATACAGTTCGTATAACACTTTTCATAAAAGCTAAAATCTTGAACCACACTAATTGTCCATTTTCTGAATACAAACATGTGGTATATCTTTAAATAAATAACTTTTAAAATTTATTACTTTAGGGACAAATTTGCCCTTGGGTTATTTTCTAATTCACTTCCCACCAAAAATCTAATAAAAATGAATGTCATCTCTGTTCTTATAACCACTGTTTAAGGTAAAAATAGCTCATGATTGATATAATCCATCTGGACTAAGAGGGTTGTAAACAAACGATAAATATGTAATAAAGGTAACAGCTGGACTTCTCTGAGTGCATGTCCCTTGCAGGAAGAAAAAAATGCAGTGACTTAGTGCATTTCACTGTTCACACTTATGGACAAAAATATCTAACTCAGCTCTCCCAGTCTCATGTCTCATGTCTAAAGAAGGTTAGCTCCCATTTCAGTGCTATTGTGTGGGCTCTTATGAGAAGTCCCTCAAAAAACTCACATTATCCAGAGATTACAAGGCTGAGTATACATCCAAAGGAAACAAAATCAGCATGGCAAAGAGATACATGTCCATGTTTATTGAAGCAATATGTAGCAGCAACTAGTGGCATCACAAATGGCATCAAATTAGGTGCCCAGAAACAGATGAGAAGGTAAAGGAAATGTGGCATACAGACACAATGAAAGTTATTCAGTCACAAGAAGAATGAAATTCTGTCATTTGCATCCAAATGGATGGAACAGTTGGACAACATGTTAAGTGAAATAGGTCAGATACAGAAAGTACTATAAGATTTCTTTCATATATAAAAGTTAAAAGAAGTTCACTTGCATGTAAAATGGTGATTACATAAAGATATAGAAAAGGGGGATAAAGATGGACTTGATCACTGAATACTGTATTCATATTCTGAAACTCATGATAAATCCTATTAAATCCTATACAGTATTAAAACAGTAGAGGACACATGCTTGAGTTAAAAGTAACTGGTACAATTATCATTAACATTTTGCAAACATATGCTATAGGTATTTTATCTCATTTTTCTTTTTTCACCATAAAACTTTGAGCATATATGAACAGTTTACATATATATAAATGACTATAATTTTCTTTATAATTTCTAGGGTTTCTCAATTAACATGATCTCCTTTGCTGGGGATTTAGCTCACCCTCAGCAGCGTGAGTGCCTTCCTGTCAAGCACGAAGTCATGACTTCGATCCTCAGTACCAAAAAAAAAAAAAGATGATCTCCTTCACCCAAATAATATATAGACACTTGGATTTACTTTCTATATATTCTTATTTTTATATTTTAATCTATTTGGAAATTTATTGTTGAAAATATTGAGAACTAGGAATTTAATTAAGTGGACTTCTCTTAACCCACAGATTTTCTTTCAAAGGTATGGTATAGTGGATTGGTACCTGGTGGTCAATTTAAACACCAGCTGAACTGAGACAGCATGGCGCTGAGCATGATGGTCTGCCTGAGGCCTGTTGCCAGCATAAGAAGGATACATGGGGAGGAAGAGAGAAGCATTGTGGATTCTCCTAAGTGAGTGTTGTTTGGAGCTGTTCAATCTCCAGGAGAAGCTTGTCACACTGGCTTCCTGATAAGGACTCAGCTGTTCTCATTGTCACACTGGCTTCCTGATATGGACTCAGCTGTTCTCACTGTCAGAGGAGCTCAGGACGTCCTTGTCACTAAGGATGACTGGTACTTTGGGGGAGAGCCTTGGTCTTTATTTTGAATGTCGCTTCTTGGCTCCAGCACAGAACCCTCAACCTAGTAGCACAGATCCTTCACCCCAGTGGCATAGACTTTCTGGATTTCGCCACTGACCTTTGGGCCTTCCCAGAGCACATCCATGAAGCAGACTTGCCACAGTCATTGTCATGGGCTCTGGGCCTCCAGATGGACATGGGAGGCATTGTCATGGCTCTAGGTTTTCAGCTGAACTCATGCAGGACATTGCCATGGGATTCAGGCCCTCAGCTGGATTATCTAGGTCTTTGGTGTATGGACAGATTTCCTGCATTTCTTGTATTTGACTCTGGGTGACTATCATAAAATACTACAATGAATTATGTGTCCTGTATGCCATTGTTCTCCTTGAAATCTCTGACTACAACATAGGGAAATGAGTAACTTTACAGTAGACAAATGTGACAAATACCACTTCATTCAGGTGATCAAAGTCAATAGTGATAAATTTCATTGATACAGTGTAATCTTGATGTAATATGATGAGAATGGTTTTTAACCTCAGCAATCTCTCACAAAAATCTCATAACTCCAGTATTATCTTGAGAACATCTGGAGACAAAGTTCCAGTAGAAGAATATTCTATAACATGCTTGACCAGTACTTCTCAAAACTGTCAAAGGTGTTAAAAAACAAAGGATGAGAAATTGTCATAGTCTAAAAGAACTAAGGGAGACATTTCAACTAACTGTAATTTGGTATCATGTATAGATAGTAATATAGGTATAAGATCATGGAACAGAAAAAGGCACAACAGATTAAAAATAGGAAAATATAAATAAAATGTAGAAGATACAGACTTTGACTAATCAGAACATGGCTCAACAATAGTGGTAAATGTATCATGCTAACATAAGTGTTAAAAATAGGAAAACCTGGGTACAGAGTATATAGGAACTCACTACTGTCTTATTTATTTAAACAGCCCCAAACATAAAATGCATGTCATAAAAAGAAATACTGATAGAGAAGGAATGGAAGGCTGATAAAATATGCCCCTTCAAGGTAGAACCAGATATTTGCTAATTTGATTCTTACTGAATACCTACTATGTGGTCAAGTACTTTTCTGGGCACAAAGCCTCATAGATTTTATACTCTGAGGGGAGTAAATAGATACCCAAAAAACAAACTATGAAAAAGATGACTTTTCAGAATGATAGATGCTAAGAAGATATATCTAGAGTAGTGCAGAAAAGAGTAGCCGATGAGTGCTGTTTTATTTTACGTGAGGCAGTCAGGGAACATTTTGAGGAAGAGACAACTGAGCTGAGATGAAAAAAAGACAAGGAAAGCAGAAGACAAAATGAATGCAGAAACAAGGATATCTGTAGGAGGCTATGGCAGAACATCAGGAATTAGACAGTGTTGACAAGGTGGGACAGGAGATTGTGGCAGTAGAGAGGAAAAAAATTTGCTTAAAATCACATAACTGCAAAGGGCCAAGAACTTGTCTCCAGTCTAATTTTAAAGTCTGGAATATGTTCTGTAATTTAATATTAATTTAGCTGTCTATTATCCCTTGCTGAAATTGAGTTTTTAAATTTCTCTTTATTGTTATATAAACAATTTGCTCAGTGAACATCTGGTGTTTGCTTGATATGTACTGTTTGAAATGTACAAAATATATTCTCTTTGTTTTATAAAAAGGAAAATAGGCTCAGAGAGACTTAGTATCATATCAAAGAGCATATCTTTAAAAGTAAACAAAGACAATATTTAAAATAAGCTTCATGTCTCAAAATCTTTGTTTTTAGTTCACTCAAGATTTCTCAGAATTACCTAGAAGAATGTGCAATACATGTTTATTCTTTACAAATAATTGTTAATGCAATTTAAGCATATTTTCCCCCACCAAACATATATACATATAGCATTCCAGATTTCAAATATAAAGTAAAAATACATCATCCAAATTAGATATTTTATCTCAGTGTCTTCATATGCTCTGAGAAAATGCATTTATACATTTATATATAAAGCCTCTGGATAAAAATATCTAATTCAATTCATACGTTTTAAATACATTTTTAAAATTTTAGTTTTGTCCATTTTTCAGTATAGATTGTGGTCTATAAAACACCATTAAAATATGAAAATCTAATCATTTTCTGCTTTATGTACAGATATTGAGTACCTTAATTGGCCTCTTACAGCTCACCTTAATAAATATTTGATGGGAATTAAATAAGCTATTTTAAACAATTTCTTTCCCATCAAAATAAAAGTTGTTACTCAAATTAACTCTTATTTAATGAGATGTATAATATATGAAAAGAATCAAAACAAAACTTTGAAATATAGAAGGATTTGAAAAGAAAAAATATTTTTGCTCCATGTATTCCAATTTCTTCAAACTATCAACAGATTTCACGAAGATAAACATAATCTAAGTATGGAAGTTTAATCCTGTAGAAGAGGCAGTGAATAAAAATGATCATTCTAATTTTACATATAAATAGAATATACCAAAGTCTCCTGCTTGCATAAATACCCAGTTTAAACTCATTATTTCTGTGAAGATACTTTGCTAAATGTATACAAAATATTTTGCTAGATTAAATGAGGCCTAGAAGAGGAACCAGGCCTGAACTCGGGAAGTTTGCACTCTGGGAGGGAAGTGAGACACATAAATGAGGTAACATAATGAAGATGCACTTTAAAAAGGAAACATTATCCTGTGAAAAAGCCAGCTGTGATGGTGCCCACCTGTAATTCCAGCACTCAGGAGGAGAAAGCAGGAAGACAGTAGGTTCAAGGCAAGCACAGACTACATAGTGACTCTTACCTCAGAAAAAAAAATCCTTTGAGAATTCAGAAGTAAAGTTCACAATTCCAACAATTCCTAGTTCTATACTTTTTTGCTGAATCTCTTAATCTGTGGGCAGTATAATTTCCCATCTGAGGAAATGGAGACAAAATCTTGCAGAATTTTAGAAACCAGGCCAAATAGCTTGGTTCCTGTCATATATTCAGTACTGGATAAGGTTAAGTTATGAGCATTACTATGTTTAGTTACACATTCAGGAAAAGCATTTTTGCAGAAATGACAGGAATGATTTTGAGCTTTGAGGTATGGACGGGAACTAGAGTGTGAGAGAGTAGCAGCTGTCCTTCTAAAAATCACCTTTTTGCTTCTTTGGGCATATAATCACTCTGAGTTCATCAAGTAGATAGGAACTAAACTAAACCAAGCTAAAATTGATCATCATAATAGGAGTTGATGACTACTAAAAACATAAGAAAAGAAATTTTGAGCTTGAACATACTCATGAGCTCAAGATTGTGATCTCTATGATTAGACATAGGAAGATGACATTAAGACAACTGGATGGGAAGAATTTGGGTAGATCTGTGCCATTCTAGACATACTGAGTCAGATTTACTTATGAGACATAACCAAGTAAGTGGGGAGGTCTACAAACAAATGAACTTGTGAAGTAGGTTTAAGGAGGTAGGTGAAATTTGGAAGTAAAGATTTCAATTAACCTACATGTTAGTTACAGCTAGGCCATGAAACTTCAAGAAGAAAAGGAACAAAGAAATAAAAAGGAAAATATTAGAATAAATTCCAGATTTATGAGACAAGAGAGAAGAAACAGTAAATATGATAGAAGGTCATTCACGAAAGTCCTACAACAAAATTCAAATATACGCTCAATTCATACAGAATTCCTTATCAGTAAATTACTCATTATTCATATTTTCTGCTAAACTAACGGGCCTAAGTGCTGTATCAGTGCCATGTGTCTCCTTGCCCTCTGTTCATTATTGATTGGATTGCCATAGGTATGTGACCCACGATGCCTCTCTCACAGGAGTCTGAGTAATTGGCCGATGTTTTAATTAGTTGATACCGAAAGGTCACGAAGAGCCAAGACGCAGATTTTGCTGAGAGTCGGTTCAAGACAACAAAGCAGGTCCAGTTTTAGAAAGCTTCTTCCTCGCCATAATCCACAGTCACTGTCTGCTGGATAATTTACTGACATAAAGCCAGAGCCCCTATCCTTTCAGAGTTTACAGCAGTGGAAAGACTTTATCTGCTCACTTGACCATTTTATCTCCAAAGTGTTAGAGTGCACAGAGTGAATACATTTGCTTTGCTTTAGTTAGTTGAATGTATGCTTGTTTTATGCAAACAAAAATTTCCTCTGATAGTCCTTGTATATTTTTAAATTTCCAAATTTTCATTCAGTCTTAGAAAATGGAATATTAACATTAAAATACAAATCTTCTGACTTAGTAGTGACTAATAATAAAAGGAATTCCAAACAGATAAGGAGAGGATACACTGTTGACACTCACTGCATTATGAATAAAAATCTACTCAGAAGCAAATTGAAGGCTGAAAATATTTAAAATAATAGAAATCTATTTAATTTTCTAAATGCTGCTCTTATGTTTGTAAATACTCTATTGTGCATTTCCTAACAGTCAATAATCAGTTCAAGGTTATCTCTAGGAAGTCCACTTAAAAACAACAAAATTCTAAAGCTCAAAATCATCTTTCATGAAATGCAATTGTTAATCACAATAAGGGTTAATTTGTTGGCACAAGAGTAAGTATTCAAATCGTTGTCTTTAACTGCCCAAAATAAACTTCACTTGTATTCTTTTGTTCAGAGACAGATCTTCAAATGTTTTATCTCTGTATTTTCTCCTGTCATACAATGGAAGTGAAAAATCAGTGATTGATAAAATTCACCCTAAAATATGCAGAAAAAAAGCTCACACACACACACACACACACACACACACACACACAAAAATAGAGCAGAATAGAAAGGCCAGAAATAAATCCATATATTTGCAACCAAAGAATTTTTGACAAAGACACCAAGAACATACAAAAAACAGTCTCATCAATAAATAGTGGAAAGGAAACTGGATACCCATGTGAAAAATAATCAAACTAAATCCTTACGCCTCACAAAACAAATCAAAGACCTAAGCATGAGACCTTAAACCATGAAACTATTAGAAGAAAAATAAGAGAAAAATTTAAAGATACTAGAATAGGCAAAGACTTTTTAATAAGATTCCAGAAGTATACACAGCAAAATAAGTGGACAAATATATTATATCAAACTAATGACATTTTAAATAGCAATGAAAACACTCAAAAATGAAGACATTGGCAGAAATGGTAGCATATTTACAAGGAGGAAATAGAGTAGAAGTTTGGCAGTGCTTACTGTCTTTCCATAATATGGTTTTCTGCTAGAAAGTCGAAACAATCAGCCAGTTCCAGAATTCAGTTTGAGGCTGCAAGTCCCTGGATGATGGTTATTACAAACAAACTTTCTCTACTAACCTAACCAGATCAAAAACCCAAAATAAATCTAATCCTGTTCAGTTGTCCCATAAATAAATCATCTGGCAGCAGAATAAAGCTGATGTGAAGCATAGTTTGCAGGCTCTGTTCTACAAAACTGAATCTCAAAGAATACCTAGAAAGATTTTTTTCATAACCAGGAAATTAGTTTAACTGCTACAAAACAGGAAACATTATTTTAAACTAATCGAGATAGATACTTATTTTTTTTTCATGTAGCAGATAAAATTCCAGGGATAATATGAAAGCCCCATGGTTTTAGAAATTCAGATTTTTAAAAAAATCTTGCTACTCTACTGTTTTCCACATACATCTTCCATTTCACACCGAAAGTGTCTACTATAACGGCTGCAATTACATTGCTATTGCAATGTAAAAGCAAGCGGTAGAAGGAAGGACAAGGAGATATATTACTTCATAACTGACCAAATTACATCCATGACCACATTCAGCAGCAAAGGAAGCTAATGGTTGACCATGTATCAACAAATTTAATGGCTACTATGTATCAAACAAAAGAAAGAATGAAGGAATCGTGCTGACACATCTGCTATGACTTTGTTGCAAATTTGCAACTCATGATTTAGTGAAAATGTTAGTCATACCCCAAAGTTTATTGCCAAATTTAAACTTCTTCTTTACTTCACTGCATTGACCTTGCATACTCCTAGTAGAATGTTATTATCTTAATTATTGTATCACATTCTCCCTTCTTGAGGTGTGGGCCAAGACTCAGAATTGCTATAAACCAAAGTATATGAGCATTTGGTTTCCAAGTACTTGCAAAACTGCTTACTATGTACACATAATCACATGAGTAATTGCTGATCTGGCATTGGGAACAAGTAATCCTAAAGGAAAAGACATTACAATATGCTGAAAGTATTCAAGCTCTGTACAGTTACAGCTCCTAAATGCTCTATCTGTGCCTTTGCTATCTGTAGCCAACACCAAACACCACAAGTATAAATGTCTCAGGCTGAAATGAATAGGCCAATTGTAAGTTCCTAATCATTTAAATTTCTTTTAAAGGTTATAATAATTCAGATAAAAAAAAGACAAAGACTATGCATCAAACAGACAAATGACCAGAATATGAGTCTATAGAAGTTTTTCTTGCTACTGGCAGCTACAGAGCTATATTGTATTATAAATGTGTATATAAAGTATATATATCATGGATATATATACTATTTTAAAATACTTAGAGCATGTATTTGTAAAGAATATTTTACACATATAAAAGTGTCAAGAACATTAATAAAAAGGAAAAATTTCAGGCTTATTAACATTTCAGGAAGCTATGAGGACCACATTCACCCAGATATAAAAAATATCGAAGAAGTTTCTGTGAAAAAAAGAGATAAAAGGATCTGTTTAAATTTTCCTAATGTTTCATACTCCATTTTAATTTTTTTAGTCACCTAAAATAAATGTGTATGCTTGATGTATGCCTTCAAAATTTTGTCTCATCTCTGAGCTAAAGTAGCAAAACTATGGGAAACTATATACAATAATAATCTTAATTATCAAAGAAAATTATCACAAAATAACATGCTCCAAACCAGTAATGCATTATAATTTTTTGTGACTTTCTTTGCTCCAAAATTGCATAGACTTTAATGCATAATTAATGGATCTTGGTGAATGTTGAGACTGTAAAAACTCAGTTTCCTATGAGAAAGAACAAGTGAAGGCACTGAATATGAGGCTTAAGAAAATATTCGTAGTAGAGATAACAGAATACAAAGTAATATTCCTAGTGCACGTAGAACCCTGCTTCAGGTCAAATATCTGGTTTCTGTTTATGAAGAGGGTCACAGCAATAAGAGCAACTCTGCTTTCTATATGACTATATGGTAGAAAGAACCTAGGATAGTCAAGGTACTGTAAGGAAACTGACAGTAGAATCTCTCTATGTCATCTGATGAAATATTCAAGGTAAAAATCATAACTGAGACCACTCTCCTCTCCTCATCCTCAGGAAGTTAGATAGAATGCTATCTTCATAACCAATTGAAAAAACAAGGAAGAAAAAATCTTTTGCTGAGAATTATCCTATTACAGATTTTTTTAAACTTTTATTAGTATATGTTTGTAGTACATAATGATTGCATTCACTGTAAGGAACTGACACAAATACATAACACATTTCAGTTGCCTTCCTTTTTCTCCTTGTTCCATCTCGTTTTTATTTTCTCAGCATCAGATTCATTTATTTATCTTATAGGAACTTATAAATTAAATTATCATATATGCAGAATGAAAACAAGACTAATAGGTCAAAGAATATATAAAACATGTAAGCAAATTTAACTAAACCAAAGTGCACTTTTAGATACATTGCCCACGCTAGATTACAGTACCCCTTTTTCTTTCTTTTTTACTATTATCTGCCTTTTATTTCATATTTTATACATGTATTGAGTATTTCATGTAAGAGACAGCATATGAGTTTAAGCGTGTGTGTCTGAGTTACTTCATTTAATATTATGGTCTCAAGATTCAACCTCCAGATACACAAAGACTGTTGGTCAAGAAAACACAGGCAATCAATTTAGTGTGTGTTGTCCACATCTGGTAGCATTTAGAGGCCACAGCAGAAATCAGATACAAGTGTAAATATTGCATTATGTCTGTGGTGTGAGAAACCAAAAATGTAAATAAGAACAAAAATGTTCAATATATATTGTTAAATAGGAAAACTGTTCAAAAGGCAATTGCGCTGGGGGAAAGGAAGGAAAGGAGGAAGGGAAATAAAGGGAAAAGAAAAAAATGAGAAATGAAAACAGAGCTTTGTGAATGAGGAAGGGAAGTGGTTTGAAAGCAGGGGTCGGGAATGGGGAAAAAAGGAATCAAGATATATTATGCACAGATACAAATTCCCTACAATGAATGTGATCATTGTGTATACCTAAATTGCACCAATAAACTTAAACTGAAAGAAAAAAGATTCTCTGGAGGGTGACACATTTTTCCTGAACTTCAAAAATATGCAGAAATATTGTCCCCAGAGGCAACTTAGTAATGACAAAACACAAGAAAAAATGAAATAAAGACAATGAGCAGATGAACTCTATTAGGCTGCAGTCATTTCAATTATCAGCACATATTCCAAAACTATCCCACTTACCCCACAATAGCTGTAGATGCATCTAGGGGTAATCAAAGTTCTCAGGTTTACATAGAAGAATTGAAGAAAACTAAGTGAGTAACTAGAGTGTAAGTGTAATTCTTTTAAACTATTTATATTCACTGACCATTTTTCTTATTTCTTCTGTATAACATTAAATACATATGCTACATAATTTACAGCAAAACTGCTCACTCTTTGTGGATGGTGCATTATGGATTTACTTTCCTCACTGTAGTGGTCAGGACTGTGCAAATTCTCAGTCCCCTCCTTTGTTTATATGGGTTGCTATGGTTTTCGGACAAGGACTACACAGAATGACTACAGAAAATGCACTCCATTGTTGTAAAGTTTTCAAGGTCTTTGAAACTGCACTTGCTTTCACTTTAGAAAATTTACTCCAAGAAAATGATTTAAGATACAGAAAATCACGCTGCTGTTGCTAAACTTAAAATAGGAAAGGACTAAGAAATAATTAAAATCCTTCACACTACAGCAGTTATTAAATACTGTATATGATGCATTTTATGTCTTCCTGTAGCAAATTAAAATGTATATGAGTATAGAAAATGCTTATTTCAAACAGAAAGAAAATTATACAGATTTCTGTATACAAGTATACAGTAAATTTATAATCCACAATTCTGGAAAATAGATGAACATTACATTGAATGAAGCTATTGAAAACATAGGACAATTGAACATGTTTACCCTTGGTTAGAGAGCTACGATTTGTTTTTGCTTTTCACAATTTTCTTTCACATTTTAAAAAGTAGTACATATTAGTTATACAGATTTTGGCCTATTTGTACATGCATATAACATACTTCGATCATTTTCATTACCTTCCTCTCCCTTCTCTACTTTCCACCCTGATCCTCCTGCTCTCTTCTAAGTCTCCTGTTTCCATCATCAATTTTTCATCTTTTTTAGTTTTTGAACTTCCAAAATTCTCTATACTGCATATGGATTCCCTACTTTAATAATACAATTTTTACTTACCTTGATTTATGACTCTTATTTTTTCTTGCATTTGGAAAATTAAATTTCAAGAGTTCCTCATGGTAAGGGAAAGATACTCCTCCACATTGATTAACTGCAGGTGATTTGTTAGCAGGCATGGTTACAGATCATAAACCTGAAGAAAAATATAAAATTTATTTTAGAATAGAAATTTACTGACAGTACTTGTTATGGATTAAAAACTGGTGGTCAATTTAACGCCAGCTGGATTACATCTCCACGCTGCTGGGCGTAGCTGTTTCACCTGAGGAAAGTTGCCAGCATAAATGGAGACGTGGAGAAGGAGAAGGGGAGAACGTTAAAGGCGTTATGGTGTTGAGAAGTTGAGGTATTGTGGGTTCTCCTACATGTTGCTGTTTGAGCCGTTAGGTTCTCCTGGAGAAGCTCTGGTCCTCACATCAAGCATTGCTTCCTGGCTTCAGAGGGGAAGACGTGTGCTGCTTGGTCTCCAGGATGAACTCGTCACGCTGGCTTCCTGGCATGTACTCCACTGTGCTTGTTGGAGGAGCTCAGGACCTCCGTGTCGCTAAGGATGGCTGTGGTGCTTTTCAGGACAGCCCTGGTCTTTGTTTTGAGTGTGACTTCTTGGCTCCAGCATAGAACCCTCAGCCTATCAGCACAGCTCCTTCACCCTGCTGCCATAGACTTCCTAGTTTCAACCACTGACCTTTGGGCCTTCCCGCCACTGATCCATAAAAGACACTGGTGTGAGTCCTTCTTGTGGGCTCTAGACCTCCAGTTGGACTCATGGGAGGCATTGTCATGAGCTCTGGGTCTTCATCTGGACTCATGTGGGACATTGCTGTGGGATTTAGGTCCTTGGCTAAATATCCTGTCTTTGGTGTTATGAATAGATTTCCTGCATTTTCTTGTGTTAACTCTGGGTGACCATCATAAAAATAATATTATAAACTTCATGTCCTGATTCTAATTGTCCTGTGTATAACCCCTGACTACAACAGTACTAAATGATATATATCATGCAAACTCATGATTTGTGGAAAAGGGAGCAACAATGAAAATCAGGATTAAGAACAGCTTATTAGGAAACTATTTAAATTTCAATTTAAACTGACACCTGGGAATTAAGCCGAAATTTGCTGCCAAAGCCCATATGCTTTCTACTATGTTGCTATTACAGACACAGTCATTCACATAGTATCTAATCTTTATTATAATTGAGCAGTTTTATTAGCAAAACCATTGTAAGGACAACATAATAGCTAAGATAATATATTATACAAGAGTAACAGATTTACATAACTTCTCTAGGCCTGCTTCCTCACTGGTACAATGGGGATAATGTCTCCTCATAGAGTCCATGTGAGAAATAAATAGTTCAATATATGTCAGTTGGTTAGAATAGAGCTTGGCATATAGGAAACTTTATATAAATGCTTTCAATCATTGTTAGACCAATATGTCTTTGGTATTTTAAGGTAATTTCTTGTCCTTTTATCATATAGATAATCATATAGGTTATGTGCTCTCAGCTTGCCCTCATATCCAGAGTTCTTTTCCTTTTGAAGAATATCTGATCATATTTTATGAATATATAACCAAAACTAGAACACGCTATTGTGGTTAGTGGAGTATTTAACTGGTAAAATCAAGTAATGAAACAGGTACTCGTATTAATACTTAATGATTTTTGCATTCCATTTTTAATAAAATTGTTTAAAAACTCATGATTTATATCACAGCAGATTTTCTGAGAAAACAGGGTATACTCAAATGGAGTGACCAAAGGAAAGGAGAGGGAAGTGAGAGGACAGGAAGGGCATGAAAAGAAAATGAAGAAGTCTCATGTATATGTACCAGCTCCCCACAAGGAATATAGACATTTTGCACTGCAAAGTGATACTAATAAAAAATTTTAAAATCTGGGTTTTGGTCTTTGTGAGTAGCCAGTATGAAGCTAAAGTAGAATCCTATCTTATTTTTCTTGTAATTTTCCAGTTAAAACTTTTTTCCTATAAAAAATTAAAGGCTTTGCTATTGATTTGGGAGACATGACCAATCTGAAGGAACTGGAGAACAGGAACTCTGATCTCAGTCTCCATCCACACTCTTGTTTATCAGCTACTTGGGCTTCCTGTTAGCTAAATCAGACTAGCAGCAGAAGGCACAGACAAATTAGGGAAGGTTCAAAAACATGTTTGAAAGGCAAAGGTAAAATATTCATCACAAGATGGTTTATAAATGCAAAGTATGTTTCTACTAATTCACATCTACTAGAATGTAATCCAAACATACTCGAAGTTAGCAGCTGTGCTAAGGTATATACAAGAAGGAATCTCACTCCAAGCAGGACTAAATTTAATATAAATAAAAGATCTTCCAAAGCATAATTAATCTTTTCAATTTTCTTTAACAGCTAAAATCACCATACTGGACATTTCCCAAAGCATTTGGGAACATAATTACAATTCCTATCAACAATGCATGGTAAGATGCGCTTAAACACAGACAGTGTAAAAGACCAATAATCAAATAATAGATATATGAAAAGAATTGATAAATCTATTAATAAATGTTGCAAATTTTAGAAATAGTGTCATATAAAATAATAAAAATGTTTAAGCAAACTGTCTTCAAGATCAAGACTGCCATTTATAAAATGATGCACATTTCATGATTCAGAAATCCAGTTAGAAACAGAAATATGAATGAAACACATTATTAGATAAATTACTTTAAAACATTTAATGCCAAATGGATGGAAAGGAAAAATTACATAGTGAAAAATTTATTGAAGAGAAATTAAAGGGAAAGTGGTCTTTGTGTACATTATATTAGCCATAGTGACATAGAGCTTTAAACTGTTTCCTAAAATATTTTACAAGGTTGACTATAATTAGTTAAATTTTTAAGCTTTCAAGAATTTACGGAGTAATTATTTTATATCACTGAAAGTTTTGCCAGAAATCCTCACATTTGCTGGTGATAGCAGCAGATAATTTGTAGTTTCTGCTTGACATGCTAGTCACTTGATATCATTATGAAAAACTTGCCCAGATTGTAGGGGAGCAAATGTCATATTGCTGTAAACATTTCTAAATGTTTACATCTTCTTCCTGCTCCTCTTGGTAACACTGGAGACAGTGTATAATTGACACTAGGTTGTAAACAACCGCCTGGATAGTGTCATCATTATGAAGAAGAGACCATTCCATCCCTTGATGTATTTTATTGACTAGGATTGTATTATGGTTTGTATCTAGAGGCCCCCAAGCTCCCACCCAGCCAAAGCCTCATGCACTTTTAGATGAGGTTTTTTTCAGATGTACATGAATCTAGAGTTTGTGATTGATTCATAATAATACTGGGATTAATAGTACTGGGAATAAGGCTGGGTGATTCCTGCATAAGTATGCTGATTGGATCAGCACTGCTGTTATCCCTGAAATCTGGATAAAATAAAAGAGACAGAAAGAGCTTGTTTTCCTTTGTTGGTCTTGTTGCTTTTTCTGTATTCTACAACCATGAACTGTTGTCCCTCTGCCTTGTGCCACCTGCCTTAGAGCCTGCTGATATGGACTGAAACCTGTACAAACTGTGAACTAAATAAACCTTTACTCCTTTAACTTAGGGTGTTCGGTATTCCATCCCAGCAAGGAGAGAAAAGTAACTAAGGCAGATTAATTTTGACTAACAGTAATGAAAGTAATAATAAAACAATCTCATATTTCTAAGAAGAAAAAATTGAAGGCCTTTAAAAATATTTCTAACATGACACTGAAATTAATCACTTAGATATAAATAAAGAAAACAAGACTTAAAGATGATTCTGCTCTTCCAAAATCAAAATATTGAATCTGAAATGTCTTCAACATAAACAATATAGTTTAACCTTGTTTTAAAAATAATCTTTATAAAATTCTCAGTAGACTCCCAAATTTGAATTTACCAGTAGAGAAATTATTATTGTTACTATTATAACTGCAGTAGTGTTACAGGCAGCTGAGCCAGTTAGAAATATTATAGGCAGTCAGACAGGGCTAGGCCCTCGAGGAAGCCAGCACAGAGGACCAGATATCTGAGGACCTGGGAGGGGACACACACCTCTTGCCATGGGCCAAATCTCAAAACAAATGCAAACACACCCTTAAGTATCATCCTTAGGGATTAAATCTGAATCACTTTGAAGTCATTAGTCACCATTCCAATCCCTAGGGAAGTCATTGCTGTCTAAGAATGCCTGCTTTCTACATGGCTCCATTCCCCATTTGTCCCCAATTTAATCAATTTTACCTGGGCAATTAATTTTATTGGTTCACCATGGTTACGTCCCACCTTATGCCCACTTTGCAAATTCCTATTTTTACCCACCTTTGAGCCATCTAATCTCACGATTTTGCTCTATAAAATTCCCTGGAAAAGATACAGTCCTTGGTAACCCACTTGGGACCTCTTATGTCTCTCTTCAAACAGAAGCTTTCTTTCTCTCAATAAATATATTCTACTCTTCACCTCTGTTGTTCCTAAAACTCATTCTTCGATTCTAGAGAACATGAACTCGTGGACATAGTAGGTTGGGAGTTTCATTCCCCTGTATCAGTGGGACCTCCTTAAATTCTACGACGTTTGAAATTTTCAACTCAATATAAAGTATATGAAGTCAGAAAAAAGTAAACATTTAATTATTTTAACATTTTTATAATTATTCTCATTTACATCAAGTCTAGTTTTTACTTTCATATAACTAAGTTAGAAAAGTAAACATTTTATCATAAATGTATTATAATTTACTCAAAATTTTAAAAAAGTTTCACTGTTTTTGTTTTGTGAAGAGAAGAAAAAGCCTCTGTGAATATGGCAATAATAATAAACTGTTGGGGACCACAGATTTACAATGGCTAATCTTACGCACTTCCATAAGGGATAAATGGAGATGTAATGGTTGATACATTATGTCCATTTGTGAAGTTTAGAAGCTTAACTAACTGACTCAGCAGTTCTATATCCTAGAGTGTAGAGGACTCAAACTAAGGCAGGTAGCTTGCTTCCCGTACAAGGGAGGAAAAGAGGCTTGCTTTCCCTCTTTTTGTTGTTGCTTTTGCTGTCTTCTGCTGCCTTGAACTAACTAAATGTTTCTTTCCTTAATTTTCGGTGTCAGGAATTTTGTCTCAGCAACAAAAATAACTAACACAGGAGGCTTGGGATTAACAGTATCACCTTTTTGTGATTTCCTATTCCCTTAGGGGTGGGCCATCCTCTTTGACCACTAAGATTAAAAGACACCTCAGGGCAAGATCCATTTCAGCATAGGATCACCTCATCCCTCTGAGTCATCTGATAATAGCCCTCCTCAATCAATAAATGCCAAATTCTGGCTGCCTCCTGGCCTTTCGTTCCTTACGAATAACTGGTCATCCTGGATTCCCGCTGTAATGCCGTTTTGTCTCTTGCTCTTTCTTTCTATGTGCCATAATACTTCAGAGGGGATACGGGGCTTTTGGCAGGGGTCCCCAACAGGAAACTGAGCAACAACAGTATGATTCCAAAGAAATTTAAAAAATTAAAAAAACAAAGAATTTCTAGTACTCTTTTACAAGTATGTCATATGGAATTTGTTTTTAAACTGCTAAAACTAAAGTATGTTATTTCTAAATATGTAGTGTTTAATGAAGCAATAATTCATTCTTTAAATGTCATTTATGTGAAGTGTAAATGTAAACAGGAAATACCATTATAATTCTTATTTACAAGTAGAAGAACTGAATCACCTGAAGAGACCTTAAAAGACCTACACAATGACATAGACGTGTTCTGTATCAGTGCCAGAATTAAATAAGGTGTCAATTTCTGTATTGCACATTTACCCATCACAGTAACACTGGAGTCTAAGACCATGGACATAAGAATAATTAACAATGTTTAGGTTATTTGCAATTGTTTGAGTTACTTATTTATCAGGGCCTTATCATGCATGTGGTTTTTAAATCTTTCCTCCCAGTTTCTATCTTGATTTGAATCTTGTGAAACACTTGGGAATCCAGCTGAATCTTCTGTGAATTATAAGCAACAGAATTGTGAGGTAGTATGTAAATGCCATTTAAACCACTAATTAGTGGCAATTTGTTTCAGTAGCAATAGAAAACTGAAAGAAGATATTCTATAATTTAGTAATTATCAATGATGTGGGTAATGATCTTGGTACAATCTATGAGAAGTTATTGCTAAACACTTTATAGAATAATGTAATGTTAGAAATTTATTATGTATTAAAAGAAGATTCACACATAAGTTTATGAACCTAGAATTTCCTTCTTCAACTATAAATTAAATTTAATAGGAGAACTTAAGAGTTTGCTACTGGTGAAAATAAAAATGCTTTTCAATTTGAAAACACAACACTGTTTTCTTTATATTGACTACAAGTTAAAATTAATATTTGAAAATAATGATTTTTTAAAATATTTTTCTATTCTTATCATACTTATGAAGACTCAAATTTTGCTATAGATATTACTAAAACACAAAAATAATAAAAATATATTCTTGTCTTAGTTACTTTTCTCTTGTTGCTGAGACAGAACACTTGACACCCAAAGTTAAGGAATTAAAGGTTTATTTAGCTCAGTTTGCATAGGTTTCAGTCCATAATCGGCTGGCCCCCAGGCAGGGTGGCACATTGCAGAGGGCAACCATTCATGGTGGGCAGAAGATGGCAAAAGCAAGCAAAAAGGAGAGGCAAGATTCTTTCTGGCCTTCATGTTGTATTCGGACTACCTTCCCTAGTCTTAATCCTAGTGGTAACTATGCCAAAACAATTAGTCGACCAATCTACTAATCACATATCTTTAATTCCAGCATCACACACTCTAGATTCAGCCACCTCTGAAAAACAGGAAAGTGGACAAAAATGATGAGTACTAGGTTTCTATGTTGTTCCTCTAATCCTTACTTATACAAATTTTAGTGTCCTAGTCTGTAAAAGGAGATGATAGTTTCTACTAAGCAGATTTACATGAGAATTAAGTAAGAAAAATACTTCCCATTGTAAAATGTCAATGAGGGTCAATTAAGATAAACTATTCCCATATTATAAAATGCTAAAAGAAAAAAATAGATGATTGATAGATAGAATTCTTATCTAAAAAGTGGTTATACATTGTGGACCTAAATTATGAAATTTAGAAGGGTGATGAAAGAAATAAAAGGTTGAGAACTGTCTAGAAGAAGTTAGCAAAAATAGTTTAGAGTTAAAAGTTCAAGTGGAGGAGGATGTAATAATAAAATTTGAGTCACAAATACCATTCAATAGTGTAGCTGAAACATTTGGTTTCTGATATACTATTTGATTAAAAGATATTCTTGAAGCATGTATTAAAACCATTTGCAAGACAAATTTGTACCTTTTGATTTCTCCTCAAGACAGGTATTACTATGAAGCTTATTGCTTTATGAACATAAAAAAGAAAGAGAGTGACATAATTCATGGTCACTAGTAATATTAAAACAACTTAAAAGAAAAACAGAAAATTAAAATGATGTGATGTTTCTTTTACTCTGCAGGGAAATCCCAATATTAGATGTGAAGACACAAAAGTTGACTTCTAACTTGAATTATTTCACTTTTACATTACTGTCAGGAAATAACCATCATTTTTCCTTGAATCAGCAAAAGATGATTTAAAAACAAAAATGAGTTTCATATAATTAAAGTGATACGTAAGATATAAATATCCTGATATTTTCTAGCGCACCCAAAGCACAGGTTATTTATTGAATTTGTGGATCAAAACAAAAATAAAACCTTTGGTGAATAAAATTTGTCATGTTTTCCTTTTCAAATAAAAACTTCATCAAATAATAAAATAAAAGTTAAATGAACATGGTTGTTTTTGACATCATTTCAAGACCCAGGTCTTTTTTGTTCTCATTTTTCAGCTTATTTGTAAATGTTTCTATTGAAGAGAAACCACATTTTCTGCAGCAACCACATTTTCTCTACCTGCATTCCAATAATGTCTTTAATCATTTAATTACGTTGCAAAGACTCACCTTCAATCTGAAGGCGAAATCTGAAATTGCTGAAAAGACAGCATAGTTTTCCTTACATCATATATGATTTTTTATTTAAACTGCATTTATTCTTAAATTTATTCAGGAGAGCAAAATATACGATCTGAAATCTCCTTCCTGCTATCATCCCAAAGCTGAAGAAATACTTCCACATATGACACTGATCTCCAGGAAGAAAAACCCACCAAGAGGTTTTCAGGCCTG
The DNA here is from genome assembly GCA_004027295.1 of Dolichotis patagonum. NCBI lineage: Eukaryota > Metazoa > Chordata > Mammalia > Rodentia > Caviidae > Dolichotis > Dolichotis patagonum. Next base: position 5,580 of record PVJX010003409.1, on the reverse strand, counting down.
AAGTTAGCTGGTCCTGCCGAAGTCCTGACCCTGCTGACCATCCCCCTGGACATACTTGTCTTTGTCTTTCACCATGATGCCCTCCTGTTGCTCCTCTCTGTGATCTCCTCTCAGACTCCAATGTGGTATGTGATAAGTGTGCAATGCAGAAATTGACCCCTTACTTAACCCTGGCTCCAAAGCAAAATATGTCTGTATCATTGTGTCGGTGATTTAATTTTGAGGTGACTCCATTCCTTCATCTATAAATAAGAATTATAGTGCTATTTCCTGTTGGTGGACCATTTCCACCTAAGTGCAAAGGAATGCTCATTACTTACCAATTGCTCTTTGTGTAATATTCTTTTAATTGATTGCATAAATACATTAAAAATAAGTATTTTAAAACAAAAATATCACACAGTACATTACAATGTATGGGTTTAATAGATGTAATTGGTAAGTGTGGATTCAAAGGAAATGGGGATTAATTACTGATCTTTCATAGTTTGTTCCTGTTTGGAGTCTTTTATTTATTATTTGATTATTTATTTATTTTAGTACTGAAAATGAAATCCAGGGGTTCTTCACCACTAGACTGAAGTAAAATCTCATCCCTTCTTATTTATTTTGAGATAACATCATTAAATTGGCCACACTACCCTTTAACCTGTGATCCTTCTGCATCACCCTCCAATTGCTGAGATTACAAGTGTGAAATATTTAATAAAAAAATATTTTAACGTATGTATTCACAATTACAAACATTTGGTCAGTTTTTGCCATTTAAATAATTAGAAGGAGAGGGAAAGAACAGAGTGTAAGAGAATGAAAACAATTTAAGATATATTATATATATGTATCAATTCCCCGTGATAAATGTAACCATTATGTACAGTACTACAAACATGTACTAATAAAAATTAAAAATTTAAAAATTATACATTGATACACAAATATATATTTGTTTCTCTTAAGCATTTAAAAATATGTACAAGATATAAAATTACAATAACAAAAAATCCACACAACTTAAAATGAATTGAAAATTATTAATACAACTACTTATTTTGTCATTATCTTTATGAATCATATTTATTTCTCTACAAAATATCTTATGATGAGTTTAATAAGTTTACAATTTTATGTCTTCTTAGAATTTCAACAATTTATCAGATCTGAATCAAATAGGAATAAAATATTTGAACACCTAAGGTTACAGGATCTGGGACAATATGGGAAAGAAAAATTAGTGGAAAATTTCATCTATTACCATAGCTTCAAAGACTATAAATACAATTTAGGAAACTGTTATGGCTTGAACCTGACATCCCCCCAAAGCCTCATGCAGTCACAGGTGGCTGGGTCTAGGGCATGTGCTAGTGGGATCAAGGATGTGATGCTGGGATGGCTTTATGGTGCAATACTCAAGTTAAAGCTGCCCCAGTCTGGTATAAGTGCTATCCAGCCTAAGGGTGGGTATCCTGGTTAAGATGTAAGGGACAGAAAGAGGGTCACCCCTTGTCACTTGTCACTTGTCACCTGTAGCTTGCTACTTCACTGCTTTGCTGCCTTCTGCCTCCCACTATTTCTCCTCTGCAATGCCCCTCTGCCATGCTGCTCTGCCTTGAAATCAGTTGACGATAGACTGAAACCTTGAAGAATTAGGAGCCAAATTAACTTTTCCTCCTTTAACTTTAATTTTGTCTCAGCAATGAGAAAAGTAACACAATGATATTAATAAAAACTAATTCACTGGGAAGCGTTAATCTCAAATGATCAAGTATAATTGAGAATCACAAAATTCATTATTACCAACCATAACGTTGAAGTAGTCATGTATATGAGCAAAAAATTAGTAAATATTTTGATATATGCCAAAGAATAATTCAATTAAATTCATTTTAAACTAATGTTTGAAAAAAAATTTTGCAAGCTAGAAATAAAACTTTTCTTTTTTTTTCTTTCAGTACGAGAGGTTGAATCATTGAACTATATCCCTGACTCAGTTTAATATTTTATTTATTTTATTTGGATACAGGGTTTTGCTAAATTCTGAAGTTGCCAAGCTAGGTTCAAATTTGAAATCCACCTGCCTCAGCCTACTAGTGTGTACCACCACATCTAACTTTTCCTTATTTTAATTAAAAGAATCTTGGAAAAACTAAAACAAACATAATAATTATAAACCTTAGAAGTCTATCATAAAATCCAGAAACAAAATGTCAGACAGCCCTAGACAATAAAAATGCAAGAAGAGAAAAAAGAAAAAAGAAGGGATAGCATATTTATTTGACAAATATCCACACAAAAATCTCAGAAGAATGTAAACATATAAAAGTTATTATATCAGTTAAAAAGAGACTTCTAGATGGACAATTAATACAGAAAAACTAGTGATATAAATTTTAGAGTTGATAAAGATGAATAATTAGTATAGGTGAAACTGAAGAAGAAAACTTGAAATTCAAAGAATTATAAAGGAAAACAAACAACTGAACTGAACCACTAGAAACATGAAAACCTGTTTTGAACTGGTATGGATACTGCTGCAAAAAAATGAGTGTTTATGTAGCTGGACAAAGAGGTAGCTAGCCAGTTTGGCTCTGAGAAAAAATTTGGAAAAAATAGTTTCAATTATATTTTCTTAATTGCTCATATGCAGTATACTTTCTTAATTGTAATAGCAATAAAAAATAAGATAAAACAAAACAATCAGAAAACATGTAAAATATGAAGATTTGAGCAATATAATTTTTACCTGACCAAGTGGACATACAGAGAATGCTATATTCAATCATTAGAACATATACATTCCTCCCAAGTGCACAATTATCATTTCTAAAATTGATCATTTTTTCGTACAGAGTATGACTGAAAAAATCACAATTGGAGTAGGTAACTTTTGTCTGTAGATTCTGTGACATCAAGACACAAAATAGAAAAGTATAATAAAAACATATACCAATGCTTCATGTGTTTGGAAATTAAAAAAAATTCTAAATCATCTATAGGTCCAAAAAATACCAATTTCAAAATTACCTAGAAATAAATGATACAAAAACTCATAAACTCTTACGAGCTTCAACAAAAGAGCATTTCAGAGCTAATGTCAGATAAGTATTTAACATGAAAGGCAAGGTAAATTTAATTAGTTAACATAAGAGTAATTAACAGCATCATATAGCCCAAAAAGAGTAGAACAAAAGAATACTTTTAAGGGCAGGTAACAATGATATACAGAAAAAAATTAAAGAACCACAAAGTCAGTATGTTCAAAGTAATTAGCATCCAGGAAAATTCAATTTAAAATTATAATGAAATTCTATTTCTCATCAGCTCAAATGGCCAACTTTAAAAAACAACTAACAATACCAAGTTTTGTGAGATGTATAACAAGAGACCTCTCATTCTTTGCCTATGGAAATGAAAATAAACTATAATCACTTAGGCAATCTATTTATATTTTTGGAAACTAATCATATACCTACTCCATGAGCCAGTAATTTTATTACAAAAGAAATGAAAACACTATCACAAAAAAGATTTCTACAATAATGTTTATAGAATACTTATTTGTAATAGTTTCAAAATGGAAACAACCCAAATGTTCAGAAGTACGAGAATGAATAAATAATGAGTAACATATTTAAATAACAGGACTCTTGTTATCTATAACTGCAACTACTACTACATGAATCAATATTCTGAATCTCAAAAATATTATGTTGTGTAAAAGAAGCCAAGTATATGACTCATGCTTCCAACTAAATTTTCCTTGAATGATCTTCACCTAACTTAGGCCTCATCTAACTTCAGGTTGTTTATAGGAGGGTCAAATTACTGGGGAGGCACAATTGATCACTATGAGAAACTGATCACCATCTTAAAGTAACTCTGTTAACCAAGTCTCCTTGTCATTCCTTCTGCCATTCCCCCAGGTCAGGATGCCATTATCTTCACCCAAGAGCAATACAATATTCTGGTCTTCAAGTCTGTTTCTTACCTCTCTTCCTCTAGTCTCATCTTTCATGTGACTCCAGTCATTTATGTTTCCCAAACATAAATGTCCTGATCACTTTACTCTTAACCCTGCTACACCATCTTATTTCAGACCCCTTTGTGCATCTTTGCTGCCAAGAAAATAGAATATAAGACTCGGAGAAGAAGCCATCCAGATTACAGGTACATAAAATTTGAACACATAGTTTATATTTACATAGTTTATCATTTGATTACAATTAATAATAATTTTTGTCATATAACTAAACTATATGTGTCAGTTATAATTCTTAGTTACTAACCTTTTGTACAAAATAAGTTAAAAATTAGATTATCCCACCTATTTGAGGGGTTTAACAAGGGGTGATCAAAAACTATAGTGAATATTAAATTAAAAAATTTATTACAGTAAAAGACAAATTGCCATTGATTCCCCTCGAAAATACTCCTTTTCGCTTCAAGCACACTTATCCCATTGTCCTTGCTACTTTCTGAAACAGTTCTGGAAATACTCTTTCTTGGGTATCATCACGAGGTGTGATCCAAAATACAGCAAATGCTGCTGAGTGCCACCCAATGATAAAGGTCCCCATTTACCTCATTCAGTAGGTATGACACTATGAACTTCTGACTCTTCGCCAAAGTCAAAATGATCATGAAAGGTAAACTTTTGAATTAATTCAGTATATCAAGGCAGCCACCACAGCACAGATAAAGACATTCTTGAATGTCAGATGTGGTGGCACACACCTGCAATCACAGCACTCTAGGAGGCTAAGGCAGGTAGATCACAAATTCAAACGCAGCTTGGGCAACTTAGAGAAACTGTCTCAAAATAAAATAAAAAAGTCAGTGGTATAGCTCAGTGCAAAGCCCCTGGGTACAATGATGGGGGAAAGTCCTCATAAAAAAAGGACCCTGTCTCTTTGGGACCCAAACCTCTCGGACCCGCAGAGTGGCCTGGGCTGTTTGGATAGAAAGTCTGCGCAGACCTACATCTCAGCACGACTGTTTGGGACTGGTAGGCCCGCCCTCCATCCGCAGGGAACTGCCTGGAGACCGGCATCTGGGCCGGGTCTGTTTGGGCCTGTAGCCCCGCCCTTCACCCCCAGGAAGCCTCCCAGAAAGCAGCATCTCGGCCTGTCTCTGGGAACCAAACCTCTCGGACCCACAGAGTGGCCCGAGCTGTTTGGATTGGGAATGTTGTGGAGACTAGCATCTTGGCCAGGTCTGTTTGGGACTGGAAAATTTTCAGAAACCAACATTCTGGCCTGACTCTCTGCGACCTGTAGGCCCACCCTTCACTGGCAGTGAACCTCCTGGAGACCTGCCTGGGACAAAGCACGGTGGCCTGGCCTGCCTGAGATTCCACAGGCTCCAGGGTGACCACACCCAGCATTCGCCTTACAACTTAGAGAGCCAGGAGCCCACAGAGGGGAGTTAGGACCCTGTGAGGAAGCCAAGAGCCTGTGGGGGAGCCACTGCCCCTCCAGGAACTGAGGGTGTAAGAGGTAATTCGCCACACAAGCAGAGAAAGCTTTGGAACACCACTCAAAGTAAGGAAATATAGAAAAATGACAAAAGGAAAGACCAAAAGGC
>PVJX010003408.1:32423-109315 GCA_004027295.1 Dolichotis patagonum | reverse complement strand
ATCTTATTTTATTTGTTAATCTATTTAAAATACAAAAAAAGTACAAACCAGGGGTGGTGGCACAAGCCTTGTAATCCCAGATCTCAAGAAGCCGAGGCAAGAGGATCATTGCAAGTTCAGTACCAGACTGAGTTACAAATTGAGTTTGAACTGCATAGTAATATTGTTTCAAAAATACAAAAAGAAAAAGAAAAAAAAAATGACACTGGTCATAAATGTTTATATAAAAATACAAACAATGCTTAATTCATAATTTTATGATTAAATACAGCAAGCACCTTTTATCCAATTATCATGGAGCTAGTATTCATTTCTTCAAGAAAGATTTTTTCTTTGAGAAGTCCTTGCTCCTGTGTCAACTTACAGTTCCAGACAGATCCACTTAGGATTTTTCCTTATCTTCATAATGTATGAGAATATAAACATTTAAACAGCAAAAGACAGAGAGCTGGAGCCAGCCTATAGATAATAGTAAGGTTGGTAAGATGGAGGGATATTTGTATAAAAAATTGAAATAGAAGAGCTATTTGGCTGCTTAATATCCTTCAGTTTCAATATCAGAGTGATATCAAATACGAATTATCTCTATATCTGTGAAAAAGTAGATTCACTGCTACCCCATGTCAGGGAAAACTGAAACTACACAACTGCTTTTGGTCAGCTTAAAACCACTCTAATATGGTACTACTTTTAACATGAGTTTTAAAAAGTCTGATATCATTATCTGTCATATAACTTTTAATTTCTATTATTCAGAAAGAGATAATTTTCTTAATGACTTTGTATTATCCCCATTTTTAAAGATTCAGAGAGATTTAGACTCACCCAAGATTACATAGCTGTAACTTCTTTTATCAAGATGGTAGAAAACAACAAAAGGTAAGTGGTGAAAAGAGCAGATGCTTTATCTTTGTATTACATCAGTTATATGAATAACAGAAAAATACATACACCATATTAAAGAAAATGTTGCCATCCTCAAAAGAGGTCATAAACTGTGCAAGAAAATTATGTTCTATAAATGAAAGCCAAGAGCTTTCATCAACAGGTCTACTGGAAAGATTCAAGCACACACTCCCATCTTCCAAGTAAAACATAAGAAAAAAGATACCTATCTTTAGGAAGGAGCCGAACTTGGAGTAATTATTAGAATGTCCCTTATACGGTAGCTAGTAAAACATCAGGAGAAATGGAGAGCACACAAGTTCAAAAGATTAGAGTCTAAGCTTTCTATCTAATTAGCCATAATATTCATTCTTATTTTTAATACCAAGGACCCAAGCAAATCTTACATGTTTCTATACTTATACACAGTACACAAGTACAGGCCATAGTCTTTCAGACAATCTCAACTACATCAAGGACAACACAATAAAATTTTATCAGATACTGGAGGACCAAGGCCATAAAAGACATAACTCATTTAAGGGTAGGAGAGGGACAGAGAGAGCAGAAAATTTTAAAAAAACAACTTTTAAATAAGTAAAATAAATATAATTAAATAAAGGGAGATTATTATATACAGGAAAGAAAAGGTACTTATGAAAAACTTCAGAAATATTTCCAACTGGTACTCATATATAGGCCTTTTCTCTCCAGCTCCATATTCTTTCCAGGTCTGAGTTGTCCTCTGTCCTACACACATATTATATGTGCTTGTTTGCTTACTGTGCTAGTCCTTTTGGGTTGGTATTAACAGAATACCTAAGATTTGTTAATTTATTAAAAACAGAAATTTATTTCCTCACAGCTTTGGAGCCTGGGAAGTCCAAGATTAAGGTGCTACCATCTGACAAGAGTACTACTATACCATTGCAAGGCAGAAAGACATTGCCTGTAGGGGTTTGGGTTTCCTCAAGGTGATTAATACCTATTTAGAATATCAATCCCTCTATATGAAAAGCCATTTTCATTTCCACATTAGCTTGAAAGCCATTTTTTATTGCCACACTAACCTATACATAAGAGTGGAGATGCCATGGCCTTATCACTTGTTAAAGGCCTCTTTATATGGCAATAATATCTGAATATGAATTTTAGAGACATTCAAACTACAGCATGTAACTAACTTCCTCATTATTTTGATTTTAACAGTCTTATTTCCTGTTCCATCAAATGAGATCATTCTTTTTTTGCTTCACATCTTCTACATTGCTTGCTGTACAAATTGTAATTGTGTCATACTCAACTGTAGCTGAATTAAGATATTCAAGAATTTTTTAAAAAAATATATAACGTGCTCATGCTAGACCAAATAAATCAGATCCTCAGGAAGCAAGACTCATGTATTGATACTATTTTTTAAAATTCTTGAATGAAAATAACTGCAACAAATCTATTTTCATTTTGTTTCAGAAAAGACTAATTATTATTCACCAATATGTGTGCCTTGCCTTCCCGATTCTAGAAAGTCGTCATGGATAGCAACTTCTACCATTCCAACAGTCTCAACCTTATATCTAGGTCTAGTAACTAGTTCTTAGCAAAAGACAGTAAGAGGAACAGCTTCTGAGACAAGCAATTTAAAAAGCAAGTAGGTTTATTTTTTCTTTCCTATTTGCTAATTGGATGCAGAAGATTCTCAGGGTTTGATATACTCAAAAATCACAATTTTGAACAAGCTTGGGTCTAAGAATCATTTAAAGAAAATTTAATTGGTTTTAAATTTGAAGAATTTAAATTTGCTAAGTCTTACATTATTAGATTGCTAAGGAAAAAAAACTATTAAGTTTCTAAAATATAGGTGGTAGTTTCAACAGTTGAAGTCATCCAAATTATGAGGGGGGAACTTCATAGGAATAGGGTACAATGGCATACATCTGTAATTCCAGGACACAACGGTGCACACCTGTGATCACCCTGCTAGTTCAAGTCCAGCCTGGGCAATTTAGCAAGATCAAGTCTCACAAACAAACAAATAAATAAATATGTATATACCTACAAAGATACATGAGTAAGTAAGTAAAATTGGGGATACAGATCAGTGGAAATGCACTTGCCTAGAATTGATGAGACTGTGAGTCCGTTCTCCAGTACCAAGACAAAAAAATAGAAACACTACAGAGTGGATTAATTTTTCAAAAGTATAAAGGAAAAAGTCACAGCTGTCACAGATGAACTGAGACAAGTAAATTCAGATTCTTGTGGCAAGTCGTGGAGGAACAGGGCAAAGAATAAGTGCTAAGGGCTAGAAAAAGTAAAGAGGCCAACTTAGTATGAATAACAGAAGCATAGGCTTTAGAGTCAAATACAACCTGGGTTTAAATTCTTTCTTGTAGGCAAGTGATCCACAACAATTAAGAATATAAGAAGACTGGCAAATTCAAGGTGCTGAGCTCAATTACCAGGACCAGGAAAAAAAAAAGCAAGATAAGCATCAATATTTCCATCTAATTCATAATTAGATGATTAAACGATACAAATAAGACTGCTTAGAATACAAAATAGCAGTCAGCAACTGGCAACTTTTAGAATTAAGGAAAGAACAATCCAAAACTGAACATTAGCCTACTAATTTAAATTTCAGAGAAAACCAAACACTGGTAAACCCTAGAGCAGACTCTCAAATGAGAGAAAGTCGTAAGATTCACACTCAAATCCACAGTGAACCTTTTGCTGGATACTAACATTTAAAACTACAGAGTTTAATAGTAAGAATAATATTACCACTAGATGGCAATGATACAACTGTATTTCAGCAAAAACATTAATTTCAGAAACAGTGAAGAAATACAAAAATTTTAAGAGGCTTTTTAGTACCTAATTTTCATTTAGAAAATTATTTCCTATACAATAGCAGAATTTATTATTTGACTCAGTATGTATGTTAAATTCTTATACCTTTCCCCACTAACCACACAATGAACACAATTTTTAAACAAGTTCATCATAAATCTTTTGAAAAAAATCATATATATATACACACACAACACAATGAAGATACCAAATTATAGAAAGCTGGAAATTTTTTCAAGTTTAAAAATTTGGAGAAAGGCACTAAGTAGTTCATCAAAAATGTTAAATGTTTCAAAAATGAGAATCATAATTTTAAAAATTTTAGACTAAAACATAATATGGGAATGTTTTGCTTTTACATTATATTAATTTTTATATAAGCAAATTATTTTCAAAATGTTCAACAAATTTATCATAATTCTGACCTATATTAAATTTCACAATCCCTTTTTACAATTATTGAAACAATAAACAATGAAATTTCTATCTTGCACTTTCCATAGTTAACTTTTGCTTTTTTTGTAAAAACAGATACAAACATGATGTATTTTAAATACTAAAAATTTTATTCTTTCCTTCTTTTCATATCAAATAACAGCCAAGTATGACAAAATTTTTCAAGTCATAGATAATATTTCTAAATATTCAGTAAATAAAGAAATCTTACTTTTAAATTCCCAAGACATTGTTCACCAAATATAAGGTAGGAGTTCTTTCATTACACAAAGCATTAAGAAATCTGTATAATTAAATAATAAATGTATACTATTACCCAATTCATAATAAAAAATCAAATTAACACAAGCGTATTAGTTCTTTGTATAAATAACCTGATGTTTCTAAAAATTTTAACTTCATTTCCTTACAATGAGTTCATCCAAATATCTCTTTTATATATCAGTTTTCCAAGTTTCTCGTTTAGTTACTGCTTCTATTTCATTTCCAGAAAAATCTCTTCTTTCCAGCCACACAAATGTAAAACAGAAGTGTAAGTTATTTTTATCATTACTAGATCATTATTTCCCCACTATTACTAAACTTCATTTTGTATAGATCACCCTGAAATCTAACAATACAGATCTTTCTCATCCTGTCAACCTATACACATACACAAAGCAAGTACTGATGATAGCATAAGATTACTGTGGCAGCCCTCAAAATTCAAGCAAAAGGTTTTAGGAAAGTGCTTAATTCTGTTCACTATTATTTCTAACTTTTGCTAGAGAAGTTGGGGATGCCATTGCTCTTGAAGAGATGACTGTAGACTTACACAACTGAATCACATTGGTATCTATGCAAAATCAGTTTCTGATTACCTGCACAAATAAAGATAAGACAGATAATGAAAATACATTTCCAAGCTACTACCCAATTTTTTTTTTAATCTGTAACTCACAGGACTGTGTCTGAGAATTCAGAAAACAAAATTAAAACATATTGCAAAGACAATAAGCATGATAAGCTTAATTATCAAAACAAAAATGATTAAAATACCATTATTGGCTTGAGTTTGTCAGCTTTTGTTTATTTCTAATGGTGGCTCTAAGTTTACGTATTACCAGTCTATCAGGTAGAATCATGTCACCTTGCTGTTCTAGATAATCCAACAAATTTTCAGTCCACTGGAGAGCAGCTGCATGATTTATATGTTTCTCTGGAATTAGTTCTATTTCCTCCTCTTCATTTTCACTAGATTCATCTGTCTGACCTTGTGCTCTTCTGATGATTTCACTGTCAGTTAATACTTCATAACCTGGTTCAGTACTATCTACTTCAAACCATTTCTCAATATTCTCAGAAGTCACATTTTCTAACCCTTTGGTATGTTGTAAAATGGTGGCCACAGTAGCCACAGAAACATCTTCGTCATCGAAGTCCATGCTTTCTTTCTCCTCTATAGTAGGAAGAATTGGCTTCCAGGCCCTGCTAATAACAACTGGTTTTACTAAGTTCCACGCCACTGCTATTTCATAAAGTGCATCAAGCAGAGTTAGCTTCTTCCAGAATGATCTTAAGTCATTACCTTCTTCCAAATTCTTCTGAAGAAGACCTGCACGATAGTTTCTCTTCATTGCTCCTATGACTCCCTGATCCAAGGGCTGAATCAGTGAAGCCACATTGGGTGGCAAATATTTAGCAAATATTTGGCCATCATCTGAACGAAGGACATTTTCATTTGGATGTGTTGGTGAATTATCCAACAAAAGCACAGCTTTTTCTTGCAAACCTTTGGATCTTAAGTACTCTCGAACCTGTGGTACAAAGATCTTATCAAACCATTGTCTGAAAATGGAAAGATCCATCCATGCACCTTTTTGGCTGAAATAAGAGACTGGTAGGTTTAAAGTGTCAGTTGACTTAAAGGAGCGTGGAGTCTTTGCTTTGCCCACAACACAAAGTTTAAGCTTGTGCAAACCTGTTGCATTGGCACAACACATGATAGTAACTCTTTCTTCAACCGACTTGTGCCCAGAAATAGTACATTTACCTTTCATTATTGAAGTCCTCGATGGCAAACACTTCCAAAACAGTCCAGTTTCATCTGCATTGTAGATTTGTTCAGGTTCCAGGTTCTCTTGTTCAATAAAATCTCGAAAGTTGTTACAAAAATCTTCCACAGCAGTTTCATCTCCATTTAACCTCTCATTTCTAATGTTAATCTCTCTAATGCTGTGCCGCTGCTTAAATCGAGTTAACCAACCAGCTGAGGGGTTAAAATCACCATCCATTCCCAAAGCATAAAAGAAGAACTCTGCCCTTTTTGCACAAATTGGTCCAGATACGGGATTCCCTTTTGCTCTCTGCTGATTAAACCATTCCAGCATTGCTTTATCCAGTTCCTCATACATGGATGGCTTCATAGATTTCCTCTTAGCAAGAAGACTTGTAGAATCAGAACTGCTTGCATAAGTTATAATCTTTTCTTTATTTTTTCTAATATCCCGAACTGTTGTTTCACCAATTCCATAAATCACAGCTAGTTGTTTGGAAGAACCTCCATCTTCAAGTTTCTTTATTATATCAAGCTTATCTTTAATAGTCAACACCACACGCTTCCGTTTCCCTGACATAGCTTCTGGGACGGCCCTCACACTCAACACTGTAGTAATCCACAAAATCCTTGTTTTGGATTCACTTTAACACAGTCTTAACACAATCTTGCGACCTTCACAGCATCCTGATGGCCCTGACCCCTCTCCAGGAGGCTTGGCTGGCAAAGAGACTGCAGAGGAAGGTGAAAGAGGAAGTTTGAGGAAGTAGGCCTTTAACTTAAATGGGCAGAAGAGGAGGCCCCAATTCACTGCGGATGATGTGGATTACAAACACGTGTTTTATTACCCAGTGGCCGCGAGGATTAGAACCGCATCGTGGCCACAAAGCTCGTTCACGAACAGGACTCGCGTGAAGGTCCTTCACCAACCACGGCCACACCCCAAAGTTACAGCAGAGAGCGGAAAAGCCACTGAGTCTACTGGTCCTCCTCTCCTGAGGAACGATAACATTGGATTCCTTCCCCAGGTGCCGGGCCCTCCCGCTGCGCAGCGCCACTTCACCGCGTTGGGTTCAGCCTGACGGTCCACCCGGCCCCTCTCAACCCGCGGGGGCCCTCTCCCACCTCAGTTGCAACCAGCACCCCCGCACAGCTTTCTGACTGCCCCGCGGCGGCCGCTCCTCCCCTCAGCTCAGGCTCCCGGAAGATGCCCCCCCTCGCCAGGCCCCGCCCACCCCGCTAGGAGGCGGGACTTCCTCTGGTCCCCGGAAGAGGTGGGGCGGTGCTTCTCTAAGCGCTGCAGGGTTGGAGGCGGAGGCAGAGGCGGAGGCGCTTTGAAAGGTGAGAGGCGAGGGCGGGCGCGGGGCCAGTTCCCAGCGGCGACTCTCGCTTTGACTGCTAATGGCTTATTAGAGGGGCAGGCTAAACCGCGCCTCTAGCGAGCCGAGGGCAGAATCCTGCTGTCGCTCTCCTAATGAACAGCAAGGCGCCCCCCAGCCACTTGCGCGCCAGCTGCCTTCTCAGCGGAGCTGTAGTGCCTGTTATTTCTGCCGAGCGAGGTCGTCGGAACTGAGGCGGGGGGCTAGTTCCGCGATTGGGGTTTCTGGCCTTTCCCGACCCTAGTTTATTTTCTGGGTGCAGCGTCCCTTTGCGGTCCCAGGACGCCCTGAGGTCCTATTTCCTGACTGTGGTGCTCCTCCCTCCTGGTGGCTCAGTGATGCGGAGTGGGCGTGGACGTGGGCTGCGCCGGGTGCCTTGGTCCCGCCAAAGAGCCAGGTCTGCAAGGAAAGTGACACTGAAATTAACTCCCCAGAGGAACTTTCATTTGTCTACCGCCCAACCTTGCTAGATTTAGCGAGCCACCGTCACTGTTAACAGATTTAATGGATGATATACTGTAATTGTCGTGTAGCCAAGTTGGCAGGATCCCCACTGCCAAATTGAATAGTATTGGCCCGTGATTTTAATGGGAGGAGATGTGGTAATATTGATCTTCGTTCACTTATTTACTGGTATCTATTTGGAGTTCCTTTGTTTTTCTTTGCCTAAAGGTGAGGTATTACAAAAAGGTTTGATTAAAATTCTCATTTCAAGAAACTGAATATAATTCAGCACGTACAGAAATGACACCCATTTGCATGGATTCTTTTTTGTGTGGGTTCTAAACACAGATGTCTTACCCATCAAGGACCTTGTCGCTTCTTTCTCTAGGTTCACCCTCTTTTTTCCTGCCTCCTCCTTTCCAGCTAATACAATAAAGATATACACAGTTTTGAAGATGAGCCAACCATGTTCAAATTACCTTTTTCAGTAACATAAAAGTTTACCTTAGTGATGCAAGTTGCAATTTTGAAGTATGAGACAATTTGGTAGTTGGCCAAATGAAATTGATTATATTTAAGTACAAATTGCCTGAAGCATTCCAATTACATAGTTTTTCAAAATAAATATTTTTCTCAACACTGCTTTTTTTGAAAACTGTACTTTTGGGCTTGTTAAGGACTACTTTAAGTGTTGCAATCAATATCATCAATCAAATGGCAACGGGAACTCTGCAAATTTCACCTCTTTTAGCCACTCTCTTCTTGTCTAGTTGATTATTTTCAGAAGTTTGTGGCCTAACTCATGTGCACTAAAAGTCAGTTTAAAAAGCATGCTTGTAAATTCTGTTTTTAACAATTTTGATGTTAATTTTCTGAAGCTAAAATTAGCATGGCTGAGAGGTAAAATAGCACTTTAAAGGCTTAATTCTTTGTTACCTGTACAAATATGGTATTGGCAGCAGTCATTGTGTAGCCCTTGACAGGGAATCAGGAGACTTGGCTTCTAATCATTTCTGTGTCACTAACAAGCTGTGTGTGATTTTAGGTAAGTCACTTAAACATTATGTGCTTCACTTTGATACTTATAAATGAAGAGAGATAGTATCTTCCTCATAAGCTCATTTTCAGGTTTTAAAAATAAATATAAAAGTACACTGACAATACAGGAGATTTCTTTTATATTTTATCTACAGGTAGTCATAGGATGCTTTAATCTTTTCTATCATTATCATGGGACTCATCTATCATATAATAAGTACCTGTGTTTTGAACATGTTACAGTTTTTTGAGGTAATCATCTAGTATATGTAAATCTGCTTTGGGGTACTAATGAAGTCATCTTTCACTTTAATATTTTACTGTCCATATTTTATTTACTGTATTTGAAAAAGCATTTATTTATAATATAAATGCTTTTATATTATAAATGCTTTTTCCATTATTTCTGCCAATTCAAAGTGATATGGTATACACAAAACTATATACTACTTTCAAAATTAATAGATATTTTTAAAGACTTATTATATTTTACTTTTAACTACATAAATTTTCATCTTTATTAATTTAAAAATAAGAATTCTATAAGATACAATACAGTATCAAGTGTATCAGACTGTTTATTGACTAGAATTTTTAGATTGCTACTACAATATTGATTATTTCTTATAGCAGTTATTAGCATAAAGCTATACTTCAATGTATACTGTAAAGCTAATTTATGGTATTAGTTCCTAATTATGGTCTTAGTTCCTTTTTACTTGTCGCTGAGACAAAATACCTGATGCCCAAAGTTGGGAAAGGAAAGGTTTATTTCTTACAGTTTTTGGAGGTTTCAGTCCATACTCGGTTGGCTCCAAGGCAGAGTGGCATGACAGGGCCACTGTTCATGACAGCTGCAAACAACAAGGGGGAAACAGGAGAGAGAGAGAGAGAGAGAGAGAGAGAGAGACATGCCTTCTTTCAGCCATTACATCATAGGTTAGCTCCACACCTAGGTGGTTGTAGCACTGACACCATCAATCCAATCACTAGACAGTGAGCCAATCACAAATGCACAGTGCAAACGCATGAGGCCCTGGGGCCACCGACATAAACCATGACAGTAAATAATCTTATAAATCCTGTTGTTCTGATTTTAAATAAGGTATTATAATTGTAGGCAGGCACATTGTATTATAAGTGTACTACAGTTTATATAATAAAATGATTGGTATCCTTTCCTCTCTCCTAGTTAATCATCGTAAAAGCTATAAACTTGGTTCAGTGGTACTGTTGCTGCTCAAAAAAAAATTTAGGTTTTTGAGTTTGAGTATGTCAAACATTTAAAAACTGTCTTTAATGATAGTAATACTCGTTTTACAAATGTTTTTTTCCAGAAACTTTGAACTGTTCCTTATTCCTGAGACAAATGAGTGAAGTAAGTGTTAAAATCACTCTTTTGAATTAAAAAAGAAGTGTGATTATTTTTAAAATTTTTTGGTTTTGTTTTGTACTCTGAGTTATAGAAAACCTCCAAAAGTATACTATGCTGTAGTGGGAATATTGAAATACTCAGATTGATAAGGTGACTTCTTTAAATATATAAGTTCTTACACATGTATTCTTAGGTGACTGTCATTACATTGTGGTCATGTTTCTCTTCCGTAGCAACCAGAGAGATATATAATGTATTAGTGATTTTCTTACTGTCTTACTTGTGATTAATTGTTCCTTGTTCATATATATTTGTGATAATTTTAAGGGAATTTAAGCTTTTATAAATCAGAAACTGACAGCTTTTCTTTTTTTTCTCAGTACTCCATTTTTTGTCTTGTTCACCTGACTACATTATTGGATTGTTAGTAAGTTTTCTATTGTATTATATTACATCTTTAGCTTTATGTAATTTAAAGCCAGTTCCATTCTACTAAGGTATATAGAGGTTACAATTTTAGTGAGTAATTTTTCTCTAAATATTGTACTACTTTCCTTCTTAATTAATAACTACTTTATAACTTAGTCTTATAAATTGACTAAAACTTTAAAATTCACGTCATTTCTCTGTTCAGTGTCCTTCTTTCCCTACAGGATGAATTATCCTGGTAATTCTACTTTCCATCCTTTTTTCCCAGCCTGAAGTTTTTTCTCACTACTTTTTTATTAACACTCATTTACTAAACATAACATTCTTTATCCGTTACAAAGTTTGGCCCTGTTTTTACCTGAAATATTTTTTTTTATTTCTAATTTGGTACAAAATGAATACTTTAAATTTTTCTTAATTATATATTTGAATGCTTTAGTTTTACATGTAATTTTATGAAAGACACAGACCATTTTTCTGTGTATCTCTTTCAATACAACATATACCTACTATAATTCAGAACATACGTATCTGCAACTGTCTTATAGATAGATGTTCAGTAAGTTAATCGTTGAATAACATTTACCATCTCTTCTCATGTACTTCATGTGATTTTGCCTCTGTGAACCATGTAATAAAGCAAAGTAAATAATAATGTTTACTGTATATGCATTCATTGCTTAATGTGTTTATCATTGTTGTATTCCTAATTACTTTGTTTTGTAGAATTTTAAGTGAAAATGGTACATGTTAGAAGACGTGAAACAAGGTCAAATTCTAAAACTCAAGTGGCTAAGCAAAAATCTCGAGTTGATTGGAGGCGGACCAAAAGAAATAACATCTCACAATTATTTGATAGTGATGATGAGATTGATAGTGATGAGAGGCTTGATAGTGATGAAGAGCTTTATAGCGATGAAGAGATTCATAGTGAGGAAAGTGTTGACAACAAGGAAGAGTTTGATTGTAATAAGGAGCTTGATGGTAATAAAATACCAGAAACTGAAAGAGAACTTAAATTACTTGAAGTTGAATGTGGAAGAAGCAACAATAAGCAACTCATTAACATTGGTAACAGCTCCACATATGAAGAGGAAATAAACAAAACCAATCATAGGACTATTGACTTATTAGGTCATGAAAAAGATGTTAATCAGGAGGAGGATGATGTCAACAAACACGCTGGACAAATCATGGAGGGAGATTTAGCTCATGAGAAAGATCTTAGTCAGGAGGAGGAGGATGTCAACAAACACACTGGACAAATCATGGGGGGAGATTTAGCTCATGAAAAAGATCTTAGTCAGGAGGAGGAGGATGTCAACAAACACACTGGACAAATCATGGAGGGAGATTTAGCTCATGAAAAAGATCTTAGTCAGGAGGAGGATGATGTCAACAAAAACACTGGACAAATCATGGGGGGAGATTTAGGTCATGAAAAAGATCTGAGTCTGGAGGAGGATGATACCAACAAACACACAGAACAAATCATGGAGGAAGATTTAGAAGAAGAACAAATCAAACGAGGCAAAAGAAAAAGATTATTTTCTATAATGGATGACAGTGATGACAGTGATGACAGTGATATCTTAGTTAGAAAAGTAGGCGTTAAACGTCCATGTAGAGTGGTTGAAGATGAATGTTCTTCAGTGGAAATGGAGCAGAATAATCCTGAAAAATCAGTAGGTGCTCGAAAGCAAGAACAACTCCAGAAGCTGAAGGAACTCTCCAAACAAAGATCTCGCCAGAGAAGCAGTAGTGGTAGCGATTTTGAGGTGTGTTACATTTTATTGGTTTTGTTACTGTTTTTAAGTTTTCATTTAAATAATTTAATTTTTATAAAAATCAAAATACTGAATCTGTTCTATTTTTTAGTAAGTCTGAAAGTTTTCATTCAAATATCTGTGAACGTGTTTGATTACACTATTGTGTATAATATATTGTTTTACATGAACCTCTCAGTCCTTACTGTTTTTAAAAATTGACTCTTTGTTGTTTTGTATCATCTTTTTTGTTTAAGTTTTATTTTTGATGTCTATTTTAAATATTTTACATCACTTAAGGTATATACTTCCTAATTTCAAAAGTTCAGCATCTGATTTTGCAGATTCTTTAATAACCTTAAAATAAGAACCTAATTCTGTGGATCATTTTTTTCTGCTTTCAGATTTAATATTTTAATATTATATCCATAATGGCTATTTTGAAGGCAAATTTTGTTAATGCATTTATTTTCCTTTAATTAGGACTCTGAAAAGGAATCCTGCCCAATTAGTGATGAAGATGAGGATGAAGAGGACAGTTCTGAATGTGATAAAGATGGAGATGATTATATTATTGATGACTTTGTAGTACAAGATGAGGAGGATGATGAAGAGAATAAAAATCAACATGAAGAAAAACTGACTACTTCACAACTGAAACTAATAAAACAGAATTCTCTTTGTAAGTTAAATATCAAAGCAATGTTTTATGAAAGTCTAATTATGATAGTTACTCTTTTAGTATCTTGTTCTGAGTCATTTATTAGGAACTGTGATTTCATTTTCAGATATCTTAAATTTGTCAGTTTATTCCATTAGTCTCTTTTCACTTTTAAATATTATTGTCCCCAGAAAACCTTTGTTTCTAGCATGCTAACATTTGCCAGTGTAGAAATGCAAAATTGAGAAAATTAAAGTATATTTATTAATTCATTCAAACTAAGATTAATAAATTCATTGTTGCGATAAGTAACATTTTATAAAGTATTCTCTCCAACAATGAAAGGATGACATTTTCTACATTATTGCAAATGACTTTTAGTGTCTCGCTTATTGGAAGGCAGATAGATTTGGGGATGGGGTGTATTGGGAATCGAACTCACAACCTCATGCTTGCCAGGGAGGCCGTTATGCCGCTGAGTAAATCCCTGGCCCCAGATGGATTTTTGTATCTGATTTATATTCTTTAAGTTGTGGCATACCATTTTGGTTGAAGTATATGAAAACAATTTTGTTACATACAGGTAGCTGCAAAAGGGAGGACTACTTTAATAGTATTTTCAAAGTAATTATAGGTGTTCTCATTTGATAGAAAACATCAGAATTGGGTAAGTGACGTTTTCTAAAAGCTTAGCTATGTAGTCCAAAACCATATAAGTGAACTTTCAGTATTCATAACAGTCCATTGGGATATCATGCAGTTTGGATATTTTATACAAGCAAAATACTCATTCAATGAGCTATGTAGATTCTCCAAATATTGATGCATTTCATTATGCAATTTTTAAAAAAATTCACATTTGTTAATATTACCACCACTGTCACTGGAATATATAGTATCAGGAACCTATCAAGTACACAGTAGCATATACAGGCTTGTCAGAATTATAATTTTCACTTGAAAACTTTGTTTTATTATCATTGGAAGCAAACACTAAGGTCTTGAAATGATAACTCACTTTTTGGAGATTTTTTTTTTTTTAACAAAATGTCTGAAAAACATCCAAATCTAAATAACCATACTTCGACAGTTCTATGAAGTAAAAAAGGGTATTTCATGATAAATGAGACTTTGCCACATCACATTAACTCAAGTGTTTAACCTCAAAACAATCTTTGGTAATTTGGTATGCAGCATAAGTGTTTTATGTATATTTCTCATTTAATTCCATAGGGTGCTAGAAACATACATACTTAAGGTTCAAAATGTAGTAAAATAAATTTTCATTACTTATCCAAGGCCATCCTTAGGTGAAAGTGTTGTTTTTAGAGTGAGTGCCTAGTGGCAGTGACTATAATAATGACTAGTGGTCCACTGCTTCTCCTGTGTTAAGGAGCCAGCTTCTTTATCCCATGTGCTTTTGCCGTATCAGTGAAAATGTCTGAATCAATAAATAAATATTATCTTAATGTTATTCGTTTGACACCACAGATTTCTCTAAATGGACTTAAAGACTCCCAGGGATCTGTAGACTACCCCTGGAGAACTACTGTTTTATCAGGCCTTTTGAAGTGTCATATAAACAGTGAAACCTATTAGAGATAGGAAATTAGAATCTTCTGTATTTCCACATAACTAATTAAAATATAATAATAGACCTGAAATTTAGGGTATATTTACATATGTATTATTTTCTTGATCCCTGTATTTATGTATAAATTAATTTAAAACTGGATTTTGTGAATTTTACAGCTCTAGTAGAAAAAGACTTGAGGAGAGATACAGTCTTTATATTTTTCTTCAGGCATGCATCCTTTCCTAGGCCTGGGAATGTAGCTCAATTGGTCAGTGTCTGCCTGACAAGCACCAGGCCCTTAGTTCAATTCCTAGTATAAAAAAAAACAGAAAAAAAAAAAACAGAAAAAAGAATGCATGCTTTCCGAATATTATTTTTAGAAAATCAAGTGTAACTGACTTTAGTTTCAGTCTCACAGTTTATAATACAGTAGATTGTGCTTAAACTTAATTTCAAGAAACTTAGCAGTATTATAGATGCAATTGCTAGGTATCTCTATACTATGAAATTAATGACTGTATTCCTTGTATCGGTAGGCACTGATTCACCTGCCACCTATACATTTGAATTATAAGAATACTAAAGGTGGCACATGCCTGTAATCCCAGCATTTGGGAGACTGAGGCAGGAGGATTACTGTGAGTTTGAGGCCAGCCTGAACTATATAGTGAGACTGTCTCAAAACCAAACAAACAAAACAACAACAAAAAAAGATACTCAGGAGGCATCTCGTCATTCTGTATTATGTATCTAGAATGTGATAAAACATTTGCTGAGAAATACCTGCTTGTATTCACATCTGCTGAAAGTCTAGCATATGGAAACTGATTCAATGTCCTTCTTTAACCTGTACTTCTATAATTACTTTCTATTGGCAATTTTGGATGTATAGAACCAGTAAGTGGAAAGTACAGAGAGTTTGTATATTCTTTTACAGGCAGTTTCTTTTATAAACCTTTTGCTTTAGTTTGGTACCATTAGATGGGCTAGTATTGATTCATTATCAGTAATGTAGGTCATAGTTCTCTTTTAGTGCCTTACCTTCTCTAGATTTGAACAAATACAAAATGACATGTATTCTCCAATATAGTATGTTACACTGTGTTGTGGCTTGTATTTAGATGCTCCCCCAAAGCCTCACATGATCATAAGTGGAGTTTCTTCAGAGGTGACTGGATCTAGAGTATGCTTTGCTGGAACTGATTCATAGTGCAATGCTAGGCTTCATGGCACTGGCATTAAAGGAATGAGTGCTACCTGCCCTAAGTAGTCTGGCTAAGATAAAAGGGTCAAAGAGATGTTGTTAAGGCCCCTTGGTGCTTTTGCTACCTTATGGGTGCCATGAAACATTCTCCTCTGAGATGCCCCTTTTCCAAGATACCCTGCCTTGGAGCCAGCCAATTATGGACTGAAACCTCAACCAACTTGAGCTAAATAAACCTACCATCTTTAATTGGGTGACAGGTATTTTGTCTCAGCAAAGAGACAGAGACACAGAGAGACAGAGAGAGACACAGAGAGAGAGAGAATGCATTAAGAAACATGATAATAGTTTTACTTCCTAAAAATATTCCTTTTTCATTGTTATCCCTCTCCTACCTCTGAACCTCTGGAAAACCACTGATTCTTTGTGTGTGTGTGTGTGTGTGTGTGTGCGCGCGCGCGCATGCGCACACGCACGCGCTTTGCCTTTAATAAAATGTCATATAGTTAGAATCACCCAGAATTGAATTTTTTGTATTTGCTTCTGTCATTTAACATTATGTGTTTCATGAAATCTCATTTCTTTTTATTGTGGAATAATATTTCATTATGTCTGTTTTCAAGTGTGGTTATCCATTCACCTGTTGGAGGCCATTTTGGTTACTTCCATGTTTTGATGATTATAAATAAAGCTGCTATAAACATTTGCATGCAGGTTTTTCTATGGGCAAAAGTTTTTACCTCACCTAAATAAACACAAAGATGTAGCTGTAAGCTTTTCATACTAAATATCTCTACTTTTGGAGAAGATATATCTGATTTTTTTATGTAGTAGGTTTTATCTTATATGTTCATTATTACATTTGTTTCTACCATCCACTGTTTTATTTTCAGCTTATGTCTTAATCCTTCAAGCTATTTTTCCTTCAGTCATAATCAGGTTTGTGCCTTTCCTCCCTTGGGTTGGCATGTTCCACAAACCGTAATTAAAAATCTTATCTTTTTGACCCTGTTTCTTAGTGAAAATACAAAGTAGTACCGTACTGTGTATTTGGTAACCATCAATTTAGTGAAATTACTCTTCTTAAAGTGATTGATAAGCTACCTACCAATATAATCTTCAGTTCTTACATTAACCTAGTATTGCTATATACTTTGCCATCATTGGCCAGTCTCTTCTTTTTTAGCCTTTTTCATATGCCCCTTTCCTGCTTTGCTTTTGCAATATTGCTTTCCCCTTTTTTTTCTATTTGCTGTGTAAATGTTGATGTTCCCAAGAATTCCAGATTCTTCAAATACCTTCATTTTGCTTGTACTTGGGGCAGTTATATTTTGCATGAACTTTAGTTCCATATACAGGCAAAATGTCCCAAACTTTTATCTGTAAGTGAGATTTTTTTTCTAACCATAAAGCTCAGTTTGTTTCATTATGGTATTTAGCATCTGACTTTCTTTCAAGCATCTCAGACTCTATATATGCAAAATAATGATTAAGAGGTATCATGAAGGAGTTTGAGAAATAAGTTTTGGTTCATAAAAATGTAAAGCCCAAAAAAATATAGGCCAAGTGGGTTTGCCCATTTCCAAATCACAGTAAAGCTCAATGATTAACCTTCCTTTTACTTTGTATTCCTAGTACCCTTTATGACATATTATAGAAATTCATTGGTAGTTAGAAATTCATTGGCTAATTAATATAAGCATTGGTAGTTAGAAATTCATTGGCTAATTAAGATAAGACTCCCGAGTTTTACATTTTAAGACAGAGATAAATGTTAGCCAGGACCAGATTTTTTTAAAAAACATTAGAGAGGAAAAGCATATATTTAGTATGACAATTTGTGACTTAGCTAATTTTATTTTTTTTTGAGAGCAAAAAAGACACAGAAAAACAAAATGTATGAGGCAAACAACAAACACAAAAAAAAACAGTGTATGTTTTTAAAATAAGATAAGAATTTAACAATGGTTGTAATATTGTATATTGTTACCTTCAAAAGGATTGCTTACAATGCCAATATAGACAAACAAAATTGATTTCATCATATGAATATTAACTGTCTTTTCCAATAATTGGTAGAATTAATAATATTAAGTTTAAATATGAATAATCAGTGTAACAACTTTTATTATGTGAAGATAATGAAATTTAAGCAATTTGTGATTTGCTAAGGGATACCCTTCTAAGACTTGCTGTAAGTTAATTATTGTAAAATCAAAATATGTTTTCTAATTAAAGTAATACCCTGTATGATGAGTAATGAAAAATACTCTGTGGTCTGGATTGTTAGTAATAAGACTAGTGTTCCTAGATTAACATGCTAAAAATAGTATACACAGGTAGAGAAGAACATCCTAACTTGTGGATTATATATTTTAGTATCTTTTTATATTTAGAGTGACAGAAACAATAAGCAGAGATGAGAAGAGTACACTTTAGTCTATAGTACCTTGCTAAATACTGGAAGTAAAACTACGTGAGTATCAATATGATCTCCATCTAGCAAGTAAAGAGAATGAGTCACCACAATAAAGAGTTGGCCTTAAGAGTAATGTCATAACCATTTATGTTAAGTCCTGAATCTTGCAACGTTCTCATTTGTTGTATGATAAGTTAAAAACCACCAGTGAACTCATGTTGCAGCATAAGATAGAAATAGATTCAGAAGAAAATTCTTGTGAAAAATGTTTCATTAAAAGAACTGAAGAGAACTCTATAAAGCATTCCCTTTTAATCTATGAAAACGCAGTAGAAAGTCATCAGAGAACAATTTGAAGTTAAAAATAGCTAGCTAAGAAGAATTTCAAGAAAATTAAAAATTAAAGTGGAATGAAATCTATATTAGAAGCAGTACAGAGGAAAATTAACAGTACAGAAAATCTCATCAGTGAGAGAAGTTCTAATATAAAGAAGAAACAGCTATTCCGAAGAAGATTATAAAATATGCATACAGGAATAGAAACAAGACACTAGTTCACAAATTCTGAGGGTCTGGTATACAGAAAAAAATGGAAATCCAGAAGAAGAAAATTTTATACATTTTAGTGCAATAGGTAAAAGAATTACTTGAATGTACTAAGGTCAACCTTATTTTTAGGTAGGAAGACGTTTTGGAGTTTCTTTCATCATACATAAGACTCCTGCCTATACAGGTTACAAAGACATTCCTGATAGATTGAGGCAAATAACTTTTCAAATAGATATTTGAAGGAACTATTTTTCTAATTAACAAAAATATACCTAGCCATTCTTTTTAGAACTATATAAAATCATCTATTAACAGTCATATTAATATATCAAAAGAAAAAAATCATAGTTTTTTTTGAGATTATTAAAAGGTACTTGGTAACATTCACTGTCCATACCTGCGTTAGAAAAAGCAAGTACGTAAAAATTAGTAACAGGAGTATTTGTCCTTTACATGATGATATTTTAAACCAAGAGCCAACATCATAATTATATGAGTGTCATAGAAGTATAGTATTCTTTTTAAAATGAGATATTAAAATGAAATACAGTATTCTTTTTATAGTTGTTCTGA
This sequence comes from Dolichotis patagonum, assembly GCA_004027295.1. Classification (NCBI taxonomy): domain Eukaryota; kingdom Metazoa; phylum Chordata; class Mammalia; order Rodentia; family Caviidae; genus Dolichotis; species Dolichotis patagonum. Next base: position 89,676 of record PVJX010003408.1, on the reverse strand, counting down.
GTCTTTTAAACAATGCAAGTAGATGTGAAAACAAAACAAGACACGATTCTACCTAAAATATTTTGACTTTACAAGGATGCAAAAATTAAATGCATTCAGTAGAAAACCTAATTTGAATTTTTATTTTATTTCCTGGGCTAGTAATAAGCAATACGATATTCTCTTGGGATACTAGACCGTGGCTTAAAGCTACAGCTCGAAGTCCTCCACACAAAAGCAAAGATAAACAACTGATACTCTAGTGTTCTGTGTTACTAAGCTATATGTTCAGTAAATTAGGTATATTCCTGTTTTTTGGTTTTGTTTTCTTTTTCTAGTACTGAAGATTGAACCCAGGGCCTTACCTGTACCACTACCGCAGGTTGGGTGCATTACATGGGTTTTCAGTTAAGGTATTTTGAACTTACAATGATGTTACCCTATTGTAAGTGGAAGGATATCTGTATTGAGAAAGACATTATTTGAATATAATGTGACATATTTGTATGCATATATAAATACATCTACATAAACTATAAGTTTCTCACTTAAATAAGTGAGATACTAAAGATACAAAAAGAAGAGAGATGAATATTTTGAGAACAAGAATTGTATCTTTCCCCAGTCTGTTCTCTTTATATGGAAGGGAAGAGCAAATCTGGGAGTAGAAAAGTAAGTCAGATTTTTGTTCTGCCTCTGCCTTCTTGTACTGGGTTTACGCATTCATTCCAAAAGAAAATACATCAGTAATCTATGTGCTTCTGCCTAAGTGAATATTTTTAAGCTTTCTTTCAGTTCCTTAAATAAGCTTAACTAAGATCAGAACCGAGCGAGAAGTAGACACAATGACTGAGAGTCCCTTAACAGTATGTGTCTTCAGTTCTATAGTGCCCCAGAAAACTCAGCTCCCACACATAGGCAAGAAAATTTAACTTTTTTTGTTTTGGTACTGGGGATCACACACAACCTCGCGCTTGCCAGGCAGGTGCTTAAGCCACTGAGCTAAATCCCTGGCCCAGAAAATTTAACTTTTGAAATCAGTACAAGATCTTAGAAGAATGACCAGAGTCACAGTAACTCAATAGTTCTCTTCAATACTAGCAATAAATACTTAGAAGTTATAATCAGGAAAAATTGTATGTACAGTGGCACATTTCTAATCCTAATCATTAAAAAGTATGGCTTTGTATGTGCAAAAGTAAACCTTACTCTAAAAACACATTAATAAATGGAAAAAAACAGCATAGTTCTGAAAGATACTTTGCATAATACAGATTATTTCTTCTGAAATTCGTTTTTCTCTTTTTATTAATATATTTTGTGATACATAAATACATCCGTTGTGGGGAATTGGCACATATACATCGTATCTTGGTCCCTTCACTTCCTTTTTGCCTCCCCTTCTTTCCCTCTCACCACATCCTCAGATCCCTTTCTCATCCCTCATCTATCTCCATTTTCTTTTTCTATATCTGTATTTTTCTATCATCTATATTTTGTTTTACTCTTTATTTAAACTTTGAATTTTTCTCATAAAGAAGCCATGTGGTATCAAACTTTTTTGTCATATTTATTTCACTGAGCATTTTGATCTGCAGGTACATCCATTTTCCTATAAATGACTCAAATTTATCCTTCATTATGGATGAGTGATACTCCCTTGTATATGTATACTACAGTTTCTTTATCCATGCATTTGTTAATAGACATATAGACTGCATCTGAGATTTACCTATTGTAAGTTCTGCTATAAGTATGAATATGCATCTATTACTGCAATATAATGTCTTTAAATCTTTTGGGAAGATACCCAGAAGAGGTATAGTTAGACCAAATGGAGGTGCTATTTTTAATTTTTGAGGAAATTCTATACCGGTTTTCATACTGGTTATACTAGTCTACATTCCCACTAACAACATAGAAGAGTTTCTTTTTTCTTGCTGTTATTAACTTTTTGGTTTAATCTTACAAATTAATTATAAAATTCACCTAAAAGAGCAAATACATGAAAATGAATTCTGAAAACAAAGATTGAATTGAAAGAATTTTCCCTACCAAATATAAAAAGACTGATAAAGTTACAATAAGTAACAGTGCAGTACTGGCATGAGAATGACAGTCAAATCACAAAAGATGTGTGGTGCTGAAGCAAAATCTTAGCTGTATGTATAAAATTAAAGTATAATAAAGGATGCATGGAAATTAGACTGTCAAGTGAGGCACAGGAAATGTAACTAAGTATTTTAGAAAAATTGAAATGATGCATTTATGCAAACGTTTTTCCCTTTAGCCTTTCTCAATTTTCAAAATAAATACAAGGGGGTTAAACTTATAATATGTCACAGAATCATATGCAATGCAGGGATTAGATCACTGAAAGAAACCTCTCAAGCTGGTCTGAGTTCTAAACCTTATTCTATCTTTATTACGTTGCATAACTCTAGGGAAGTTATCACTGGAGGATTTTTTATGATTTTAAGATGATAAATTTGAATTTTCATTTTTTCTAATTTGTCATTGCAAGTCTAAACTGTATTTTGAAAAATAATATGAAATCTGATTATCATGCATAACAGCTGTTTAGGGGAGAGGAATGTGAAATCCACAAACAAATTCTTGAGTTCTAGCCCTGGTTCCAATTTTTAACTAGAAGAAAAATTTTATCATTTCATTCATTTCCTGTACTAAAACCCAGGGTAATGGTACCTTTTAGGCTTATTGTGAAAAATGAAGCAATGCATGTAGTAGAATAGCAAGAATATACTTGCTTAATTATGTTATTATTTTTCAACTGGAGAATTCAGCATAATCTATCACCACTCACCTAGCCACTCAAGCATAATAAAAGGGCTTTCTTCCTGATCTTTTTGAAAGAGATTCTAATGCACATTGAAAGGAGATGGGTCCTGTGGTTAGGAAAATGCTCTTCAAGTAATTCTGATTTCTGCTGTCCTTTTCCTTCCAATCCTAAAGAAGCACTATGAGACTCTTTAAGCAAAACAAGATTTTCTAAAACTCTGTAGCAGATGAGTAGCTAAACATTGACACATTTAAAAGTGATATATTCAGTAGAATAAAAAATTGAGTGTTTGATGGGTACACAGAATAAGAATTTGACCTTTTTAAATATAAATCCTAATAGTCCCAGAATAGTTTCCTGTTAACCCACTTTAGGAAATGACAAAATATGTTTAGATAAGTTTAACACAAAGTTATGTATAAGTGTTACGTTATATCCAGAGTTTATTGAAAGTCTAGTCAAAGCTGAACTGTTGTGAAGTATTACTGCATTTCATTTCCTAATTTTGCTCTGATAATTTTGAAGAAAATATTACATTCATTGGTGGCTATAATCTCTTTTCTTTTCAATGACGATAGGCTTTCTGAAGTCAGGGATCCCCACTGCAAGTCATCTGTTATTATTTACCTTTGCTACTATCTTTTGATCACTTTTGCACCTCCATAGTTATATTCTTAGAAAATACAGACAGTAATTTTTACTGAAATCTGAAAAACAGATATATTACCCTTTTACTAACCGAAATAGAAGTAGAAAGGTCATTCTATGTTAAATCCCATCTTTTGACTTGAGCTGGAAAGAAGCCAGGTATCCTCTTGGTTGATAATAATAGGTCTTGCTTTGCTTTAATCCCTTGTAAACATCTCCACATTTCTGGAAATAGGCTTCCCTTAATATATTTTCACAGGTACCCAAAGCAGGACAGATACTATGTGGTGACCGTGTGGATTGAGGAATGGGTCATATTTGATAAGGGAACGTTTCCACAGCAATAGTAAACCCTCACTCAAAAGTAATGGTCATGGTGTCACTGCTTGACCCGTCACAACAGATGATTTCATCTATGAGACTGGTCAATGGAAAAGCCATCTTACATAGGTGGTGTGGGATGGGGAAGAAAACACCGACTTTCTAAATTAATGTGACAGATTGCAAATGCAAGGCATCAGAAAGAGAAATGGAGTTTTAATAGCCATTAGGGTTTTGGCTACGGTAGCAGTTTCTTTAAGAGTATCAGGTGTAGCTAGCTTCACAGATTAATGCATATTAATCTATCTTTGGAGGTTTATTCTTGTGGCTATCACATCAGTTGATTTTGATAGTTTTACAACATACCTTTTAATATTCCCTGGACTACTTTTCCTTAGTAAGTTTAGGAAGTGAAAATTTGAAATAGTAACTAGAAAAATTGGATGCGATGCCAGAAAATTTGGAAAATGAAGATCTGCTCAATGACCACACAAGTCACCAAGACACCTAGAGGATGATTAAGCTATTTCTGCTATTTATAGTATTAATTTCTTCATGTTTTAAAAGAAACCTATTGTATTTAGTGAACTGTTTTTTCTACTAGCTCCTAATTTTTTTTTAAATAATTTCAGACTCTTTCAGTGACCATTACACTCACTTTGAAAGAGTGGTAAAGGCTCTTCTGATCAATGCTTTAGATGACTGTTTTCTGAGAACGTTGTATGGTAAGTAAATAGCATGTTTGGAACATTTTTTTTTCTGATTTTTAAGCAGCAAACAAAACCATGAAAGCCATCCTTAAGACTTACTAGTTGCTTTGAGGATAAACCATGCCAAAAATACATTCCTATGAAAAAACATCCAAGTGTTTCTTGAGATATTGAGGAGGTACCTATATGACAGGGCCTGGCCCCAGCATACAAATCAGCAGAATACTCTAGTGCTCTTAGGCAGTCTAGCTTCTGTAAGTTCTTTAAATTTCACTGGAGTGTACATACTATTTTGTTTTGAGGCTTTTGTTTATTCTTAGAATATAATTTCTTTTTACTTCAGAGTTTCTAGTTGAGATGTAAAACGTTTCTACTATGAAAGCTCTCTGTGACCCACTCAAGTAATGTTTTTCACTCTCTGATTCATACCACCATCCTGATGAGATGGTAGCACTTATGTAATACACTTTTGTATTGCACTGAAAATGCATTTTTATTTTCCTCCCTTATTATAGTGTGGGAAGAACTGTACTTGATGTATAAATGTATTCTTTGCTTCCAACCCAGAATCTGGTTTTGTTGAATCCTACTTAAGTGCCAAAATAGGATTTTACTCATAATTTATTGAACACATAGTTATTGAATATCTACAGTTGGACCAGGTATTGCTTTAAGGGCTGGTAATACTACAAGACTAAGACCTGAGACTGCTGCCTCCATGTTTAAAGTCTAATGCAAGAGACAAACAATAAATGACTGAACAAATAATATATTGTAATACAATCTAAACTAGTTCTTGGAAAAAGTAGAGTAAGATGAAGAGATAGATAATATTAAGGAAATCTAAAGTCTGTGTTATATATTACTTAAGATTGATCAAAGGATGTCTTTTAAGAAGTAACTTTTAAACAGAAACATAAATGAAATGAGAGAAGAAGTAATACATGAAACTATGGCACAACAAGTTCTAAGATCTTTAGGAAAGAATAAGTTTAGTGTATTCAAGAACTATTAGGAGGCCTGTAGCTACAGTGGAATGAATTGAGGAAATGGCAGAAGAGATGAGTTCATTGTAAGCCAGGATAAAACTGTTTGTAATGATTTAAAGAAACAAGTTAACTAGATCAAATCCATTCAGAAAAGGCAGGAAATCAAAGCTTAACTTCACAGACTCTGACAGATACATGTAAATAGAGAATATAATATGAGCGAAATCAGGAATGCCAAATCGTATACTGTTCTAAATAGAGAGGAATAAGGAAAAGAGGATTCTGATTTGTTGACCTGAGAAGCTGACACTGGATTAGTAGAATGGGGTCATTGCAGAGAACCTTAGCAGCCTAGTGCACTTTAAATTTTATTTAGACTTCAGTGGTTAATTTGTGTCAGTTGTGTATGAGAGAATAAAACAACTTGGTAAGATTTTTCTTCTAGCAACAATAATGTTAAAGTTTGATACTTTAAAAGGAAACAGTTCCTGACTTTCCTCCTCATGCTCTAATGAAATAATATTTTATGTCATTAATTTGTTTCTAATTCAAATTATTTCCAATCAACCATTTAAAACTATGAGAAGATATCATTAAGTGTTCAATGTTTTCAATGTTTTACATGGGCAAATTGAGTATTTTTATTATTATGTTGATCTTCTGAACAGATGGTACCAGGCAGAAATCATATGCACAAAATATGTTGACATCTCTTCATTATTTGGATAGTCGCTTTGTTCAGCCCCGACTGGAGAATTTATTTTCTAGGAGTCGTTGGAAAGAGCAATACAAGGTATACACTTTATTTTTAAGTCTCTGATAGAGGAGCAAAGGAACTTCTCAGGATATTAGTACCCAGTCAATCAGAATATTTTCTGAAGTATTAGCATTTCTCTTTATTAGTAATCAACTTATTATTTATCTTTTCTAAAAACTATTATAGTGTTGATGCACACTAAACTGTTTAATAGTTAAGTGGTTCTAAATGATAAATAACTTTAAAACATTTCTAGGCCTTGGGCCATCTTTTAAAAGGGAGGACATGTGTCTCAGGGAGTTGTTATTTCAGAAAGAAGCATTACATAGACAAGCTTGAGAAGCAGTGGGTTCAACTTAATTCTTTACTAATGAACTTTTCAGGCACATTAATTTGCGAATTTACACTGTGGCAAAATAGAATGTAGTGCTTTCCAAATTTTTGTTTTACTTTGAGATGCATTTTCATGAAATGCTTGTTATTCCCAGGGTATTTGAGTTCTATAACATAGTTTGGGAAACATTGATTCTTCTCTACCTTAAGATTCTGTAATTCTATCAGTTTTGGAATTTATCTTTTTACCATACTTACTGGATTTTATGCTATTCTCTAGAATTCTACTTTATGATCTCTAGTAAAGGGTGTGCTCTATGATTTTTAAGGGTTTCTCACCTATTTCTAACCTATTTAAAAGGAAAATGGTAAGTACTGGAAATTCACATTTCTTAAAATCCCTCTAACACTTAAATCATAAGCCATTTTATCTTACTTTGTCAAAGAATTTGGTTCCATCCAAAGCCTGTTCATCCTTGAATTACCTGATGATAAATTAGGTGTAAATACTTAGGTTTAAGGCATAGTTTGGGAATATAGAGTTGTAAGACTTTAAGTTGGAGGATGGCTTGGGTTTAAGGCTTAGTATATACTTCTTTTTTGCTCCTGGATGTTCTCTGAACTCCAGTTTCTTCTTCAGATATAGACAGTATTTACCTTTAAAGGGATATATTTAATTTGAAGATAAAATGAATAGTGTAGCTCTTATAACATGGCATAATCCCTCTCTCTGTCCCTCCTCACCTATTCTTCCTTTTTTTCTTTTCTTTGGTTTTCTTTCCTTTTCTTTTATCTTTCTTACTTTCATTTTCTCCTTTTTCTTTTTCTCTTCCTTTTTTCAATACTGACAGTCAACCCAGGGGCACTCTACCCCTGAGCTGTATCTCCAGTCCTTTTCATTTTGTATTTTGATGCTAGGTCTCACAAAGTTGCCCTCAGGATTCTTAAACTCAAGGTCTTCTTTCCTCTGGTTACCTTGGTGCTGGAGTTACAAATGTATACCACAGAATCTAGCTAGTTTTCTGTAATAGAAAAATAACATATACTTAGCTTTTACCAAATGATTTGCATGTAAAGTATCTATTTACTCTTCAGATTACATTGTGAGGAAGCCAACATTATCACTTATATTTTACAATCAAGGAAATAAACTCAGAAAAATTAAGTTAACATAAGGTTTCATGGCTAATAATTAGGCTAGTATTTAAATGTATTGTCTATCCGACTCCAAAATTCATCCCTCTATGTTATGTTAGGCTGCAGTAATAAATCCACATTGAAATAACTATAAAATGTACCAAATTAGAGACACAGATGGATGAGTCAATATGGTATTAGGGTAAGAGACTTATACAGTGCGTTATTTTCTTATTGTTGAGACTCAATACCTGACACCCACAACAAAAAGCAAGAGAAGTTTATTTTGGCTCATAATTTCAGAAGTTTCAATCCTAGTCTCCAGGCTGGAAGGCAGAAATGGCATGATAGAAAGGCCTGGCAGAAGAAGGGCAGCGCAGACAAGGAGGAGTCGGGGAGGGAGATAGAGCCCTCCAGGGCACGCACTTTATGATCCACCTCCTATTAGCAAGTCAGCTATGAATTCATCAGCGAGCTAATCTGCTGATGAGGATAGTACTCCTCATGATCTAATCACCTTCCAAACCCATGAGGCTCTGGGAGGCACCCCAGATCTAAAGCACAGCATACTGCAATTGATAATATAAATAATATGACAAATAAATAAAAAATGAATGGCAAAATATCAGTAGTTTAATCCAATCAAGTGTATTTGTCACCTACATGGCCAGTGTGAGTCACCAGGAATGCTATATTTATTGTAGGCACTCAGAAAACCAAGCCAGTATCTTTTTCTTAAATATTTTATCTCAGCCTGTGCTTCCATGAATACCACAGAAGCAGGAAAGGAAGTTAATCACCTATTTGGTCTGAATTTCATGAAGTACCATGAGATGTTAGAAACAGAAAAGGCAAACAAGATAATGTATAAAGTCACAGTATGCAAAGGAAGCTATTGTAAGCTGGAGAGGTTATGGATGTGGATTAGTGACCATGCTAGTATGTTTCTTACGTGTAGTTCACATATTAATTATGTTAGAACAGTAGCCTAGAGTATAAGAAAAAAATACTCAAGCACCTCACAGCTTAATGAAGCTCATTTATGCTTGCCAACTGTTTTTTCAGTTTGTTTGCTCATTGCTAAGCCAGATAGTAGCCTGTTCATATCAATACTAGACATGTAGCAGTCTTACTTCCAATATATTTATTTTCCCAGGGCTGTAGCAGGTAACAAAGGGATAATTAAATAATCTCCGGAACATTTTGTGGAAAATGTAATTCATACAATGAAGTATAAATGTGATTCTCTTCTTATCTTTGACTTAGCTAATATGTAATTATTTCTTTGTGTTATCCTGACTTGCTGCTCATTCTTTCCTATTTTTAACTCATTCCTCATTGGTGCTAAGCAGCCATGCAGTGATAGAAAAGAAGTTAATTAAAGTCTATCACAAAAACTACTTATTAGTAACTCTTAAGTATGAGAGATATGAATCTCAATTTTTTCATCTAGTTTCTTTTTAATAGCTAAGATTAAAATTTCACTTAAAATAAGTCAAATACCTGCTATGTGCTTAGTGTTAAAGTAAGAAATGCCAGTGCATTTTGTGTTTATTGCTTTCTGTTGTGAGTCTGAGGTCAGTTTTAATTTGCTTAGGTTTGTATTTTACTTTATTTTTACTTTAAGCTTCCTAATATTTTAAAATTGTTTTCAGGAGCGGGTAGAAAGCTACTCTGCTGTAAGTATCCATCTGAGGGATTCTGAAAACTGCTCTTGCCAGGCTTGTGGATTACATCGCCACTGTAAATATTCAGTGCACTTATCAGGAAAGTTGTACAACAGCAGAACTATGGAAACAGATGACTTCATGTCACATGATAAACAGGTATATATTTTTCTGTAATTTAGTTTTAAATATTTAGAAATTTCCAGCTTATGAGCTTTCATAAATAACCTTATGTTTTACAAATAGAGAAAACTTTAGGAATGGAAATAATGAAAGCACAGTTTTTGAATGTGAAAATTATGCCTTATATAGCGTATTGATTTCTAATTCGGTGATTTACTGGCTGCATCTTCTGTAGATAGGTAGATAGATGTAGAGACAATCACCTACATTGTGAAGAGGGAAGGAAACAAGATAAGAATGGTGAGAAAGGTCACTGGGGCAGGAGAAGTGGGGTTTGCCTTTGAGTTCAAAAGGGAATTTGTAAAGTGGACAGTTGTATGGTCTGCCAAACTGATAATCCATAAATAAGCAGTTGACAATGACTATGTATTTTAACATGAGAGAATTGAAAGAACACTGTGCTTCAAGTTAGACTGTATCAGAAATGTGTTAAAGTCTAGAGTAATCACCTCATACTTGAAATAGTAGTAATTTTGAATGAATAGAGAATATTGAAGAATATGTGTTTGACAGACAAGAGCACAGCAGTACAGTGAACTGATACAAAGTTTAGATGGTGACTACTATTTAATCTTTATAAAAAACTACAATTATATAGTAATGCAAAAGCATTGCCATTGAGTGTTTTCTATGATGAATACTTATCCATTGCGGGGAGCCAATAAGACCCCCACATACCTATGGGGGACTGTGGGGAGCAAATAAAGACAAAAGGCAATATTCAAGGTACGGGGGACAGGGACAAGTCTGCTCTAGTGAATAGGCTCAACAGCCTCCATGGTCAACTCACTCTTATTAGCCAGCAAAAAGCTCAGGAGGATAGAGGAATACATCATTCATGAAGTGGTTGAAAGAGATTTTTAAAAATAAGAAGCAGGTGTAACTTGAGAAAGAGAGTGCCATGAGCCATGCAGCTAGCAGGATCCTCAGAAGGGGTGACAGGAGATTAAGAAAAAACCAAGGACAAAACTAAAAGGGAAGCTGGGACTGAGTGGGACCTGACTTCTCTGATGGTGAGGCAGCCACAACCCAGCATGGTCTGCCTCTTGCAAAGATGTCAAAAGTATAGGGTCTCCATGTTTTGCTGAGAACACTGAAAGAGGAACATTCTCAAAGCTATCTGTGATATCTGCTGTACTGGCCTTGCTCTAGTCCCAACAACTTGTTTCCACGGCTTACTTCTGGAGCTCCTGTTCTCCAGACTGGCCTTGCTCTGGCCCCAAATACGTGGTCGGTCTCCAGCTCAGCTGCTCCCTGCAAGGGGAAGGGTGAAAAGGGAACAAACCTTTCTCCAAACCTGGGTGACTGCACAGGTTAATAGGGAGGGAGCTTGCTCTCTGTGTCCTCAGTGCTTGTTATCTTACCCTGAAAGCACCATGATTGTGAGCTTTCCCCACACAGACAGAAAAACATACAGCATTCCACATGCTTTTCATTTCTGGGGAAAGTCAGCACAGATCTCAGGATTGTGGAGCCTGGGTCCTCCACCAACCCTCATGTAGTCAGTTCCCCACAATCCATGAAGGGTCTGTGTGTTTGGAAAGATGCAGAAACAAAGTTGTCCACAAATGCTCTCTGTTACTAATGTGAAAGTACTTTTTATTTGAATTCTTCTGCTACCCTGGGTAGTAATCACTACTCAGCACTCTTGGTTAACATACTAGATCCTCTACAATATGGATTGCAAGAATCACTTAGAAAATTTATATTTGTGTAATGAATTCACAACTGGACTTTAATGTTTTGTTTCTCAAGTTACTACAAAAACATATTTTTCTCAACAATTTTCTCATTGTTTATAAAAACTGATCTGTGACTTCTTGTAGGATAAGAGCCCTAGAACCCTGGCAAAAGTGATTTAACACTAAAAGACTATGTACAGTTATAGAGATCCAATATATTGCTTTACAATTATAGTTTGTGCTTTGTATAACTTTTCCTGGAGAGGAAAGTGTAATTAGAAAACCACTTCTAGAGCTTTGGTATTCCTATCAAGGAAAAATGGTTCCACATAAGCCAGGCACCCACACTTTAAATTCCAGCTCTGAGGAAGGCTAAGGCAGGATGGTCACAAATTCTAGTCCTACCTGGGCAACCTAGCAAAACCCTTTGTCAGAAGGACTGAGAAAGAGTCACTAGGTATGTAGTACAGTACACAAAGGCCTGGGTTCAATCCCTGTACTACAAAAAATTATAGATAGATAGTTAATTCAAATATCTAGAAAAATAAAAGAAATCACATAAAATAAGAGTATTGATACAGCCATAACACAATGGAAAAACATTAAAGTTAAATATATGGAAAGATGCATATTCTCTATTTAAATGCATATAGACAAAACAACCTTAGCATGAAGGTTGATAGCTCTTAAAGTAAAAAAGTATTTTTAAATCAATGATAAAGTATGTCAAATAATACTAGATGATAGTGAAATAAGAAGTTTAAAAATGTGGATTTGTGTATCTAATTACATACAGACTTTTTACCTGATTGTTGTATATAAGTGAATGAGATTGAATTTTTTTAATAATAGTTTTCAGTACATTTTTCTTTAAAATGAAGAATCACTTATTAAAATTTAGTATACTCTATTGAAGTACAATGTTGATGTATGTATGTAAAGAAATGGGAAAAACAAACATAATAATATATTCCATATAATCCAGACCTACCCTCAGATTATTTTGGAACATAATTCTCCATTTTGTGGTGCTGCTTATAGTACCATAAATGTGAGACTCTGAGATTAGGGCTCTTTTTAGATGTTCACATAATACTTTAAAAGAATTTACATAACGGTGAACTTAACAATATCACTTTCTTCAGTTACCAGAGATTAGCTTCTTTAAATATATGCTTTGATAGAAAATGCAATTCATAAAATAATTTAGTAGCAGTAGGGAGCATACTAAAATTAGATACCTTGGACAATCAGATTAAGGTGAATTATAAGAACACAGATGGTAGGGAATGTACCTAGAGCAAAGAGGAGGATAGCGCTTGAAAGGCAGCTGAGAACTAAAAACAAGAACTTGTCCATTTTTAGTTTTATACAAAGCCTGTCTGGACTCTTTAAGATGCTTAAGATGTCATCAGAACAGGTAACCAATTTTGAGGCAAGTGGCAATATTAATGTGTCCACATTTTTTTTAAAAAGCAGCTCAAGAGGAAATCAAATCCCTTAGTCAATCTATTGCACTGTTTCCTCAAACTTAGAAACAGAAAACAAACATTTTCCATTCCTCCCTTTCTTTGAGAATCCTTCTGTTTGTGCTCTATACATTTACTTCCATAAGGAACTGACTCGTATATTAAATGAGACAGATGCTCCTTGAGACTATAATTTTAAGTAAAATAAATCAGACAAGCTTAAATATTATATGGTTTCTCTTATACAATAAACCCAAAGTATAAATAAAGATGAAACTGAAAGATATGGGAAACAGAGACATAGATCTTTCATAAATGGATAGAAGACCAAGAGTTGGAGGGAAGTGAAAGGGAGGGGGGAAGGGGACATAAAAAGGATTAAAGTATATTAGGTTTGTGTACATAACCCCCATGGTGAATGTAATAATTATGTACTCCAGACATAAACTACTAGATATAAATAGCAATTAAAGCAAATAAATACATAAATAACTCAAAAAGTTACCTGCAGTTAGCTGGATATTACCATGTCTCCATAATACATATTTCATTCTCTTTTCCTTGCCTTAGTTTGTTATCTCATAGTAATTTACACATCAACATGATGTATCTAATAAATTACAAGTCAGACTCCTTCTACTTTTCAGTTTAGCATCCTCTTGCTTTATATCTCTGTATATATAGACTCACTTGGTTCACACTGATAACAGGGGAGTCAGTTATCCTCAGATTTATCTGGGAATGTGCTAAATCTGCATAGGTCAGTCATTATTTATATATCATCTGCTTCTCTGCTTTCATAAGCAAAATTTAGTACTTTTCATACTATCTTTTTATATAGGTTTCCTTATTGAATAGAAAGGTAACTAGATAAGTAGAAGTAGTTCTGAGTACATTTCTGAACATGTAAGGAAATTGTCCTAAGTACAGAATAGTTTTGTCTGTTTGTTGATACAAGTAAAATACTGCGGTATAAACTGTCCTGTACTGTAGTCATCAGTTCATGTGATACGGACGATAACAGTACACATAAAAACGGACAGGGTGAAGACTATTAAAACCATTATATGCATCTGCCATTTTCCATGAAACCTCACAACACTAGGGTTCTTCCACATAAAATTAGGCCTTTCCATGACACATGCGATCATTTTTAAGAAAAAAATAGTGTGAGAGAATTCTAAAGATAATTTGGGGGTTATCACCCTTATAAAGGTAAGTGGATGCTAAGAGGATAGAAATTAAAAATGGAAAGAAATACTTTCAAATGTTACTTTTGTTTCATAGAGGAAAAATTAAAATAAGAATTTTCAGTAATTTTTCCTTTTTATTCCAACTTAAAATTTCTGCTTTTTTTGTGTGGGTGGGTGGGGCATGGAATCAAGCTCAGGCCCTTGCGCAAGCCAGGTAGGTGCTGCGCCGCTGAGCTATATCCCTGGACCTCCAATTTAAAATTTCTATACAGATAAATTTCTCTTATTTTGTGGAAATGGAGATTACAATATGATAGAGCTACAAATTGCAATATTTAACTGACTGTATTTTATCTAGAACAGTTATAGAAGACTTTTCTTACACTTTTGATTTTGATGGCAGAAATAGACCCGCATTGAACCCCTAGAAGGCACTACAAATGGTGTCTCTTTTCTCTAAGGGAAATATTCTATACTATTGAATTATTTTATGCTCTTTACTACCAGCACTGCTTTAATGATAATATCAAAATGGAAAAACTAATTTAAGAAACAAATAAATTATAATACTGTATTAATTCTAATGATCTGAAAAGCAGGAAGATTTTCATAGAAGCATGAACAGAAATCTGAACATGCTTTTCCTCAGCTTTGGGGGATCTTCAGAAAGGTTATCAGCTGTCCAGCATTCCATCTTCACAAGGAAATCCCTCAGCTCTGACCACTGCCAATCATCATGCTGTAACTTAAATTGATTTTGGCAACATACTCTTGGCTCATCTGTTCAACATTATCGAATATATACATGCAGTATACAGATTTCTCCTGCTTTCATGTATGTCTCTCTGCTTTACCAACCATTCTTTCTGTGTTTTGAACATTTGATTCAAGCATCACAGATTTGGGGAACCTTCATTCTCTCTAGATTAGATTAAATATCGTTCTTCACTAGCCTGTTGATAGTATCTTATATGTTGCATTTATTGCATTATTTTATAATTTCAAGACTATAAATCCCAAATAAAGACAGTAAACCTTTCCCTTATCTATCTCCAGTGCCTAGCCTTATACTGGAAGCATAGAAAGTAGTCAGTTTTTGTTGACTATATAAGAGATAATGGAATCATATTAACATTTAAAACAAAATTAATCATTCATTTGCTAGATTCTATTAAAGAAAATCTGAAATGCAAATACACATTACTATATGATTCACTTCATATGTGATATTATTGTTTGTTTCTGGTTTAGGTGTTTTTTGTTGGCAGAATATGTGCTAATCGAACCACAATTTACCACCAACTGAAACATTTTAAATTCAAACTATACCAAGAATGTTGCTCCATTGCAAAGACAGAAGATGTTGAGAATGAACAGGTTAAAGAAACAGTGGAAAGAATTTTCCGTCAGTCAAAAGAAAGTGGCTGGATTAAAAAGGTAAGGTGAAATATAAGAACTACCCCATTCTATAGTCTTGGGAGCCTAATTATGACCAACAAAAAGATACAAATGGTTAGAAGACAATAATATTTAAAGGGAATCTCTTTTCTCTGATTTTTGTATTTGCTCTTTTTCCACCCACTCTTTCCATGCTTATCATATCCCACCCTGAATAGCTCCCTGATGTTGTATGGATGCACTCTGCTCATCGGGTAAATTTCAGTGAGCATGAGTGGTGTCCCTTAATGAAGGACCTCTGTCCTTTCATTTCTACAGATGTACTCCTTAGATATATTAAGTCCCCTTGTTTTCTTTGACAAAACGTGGGACTTACCTCTGCTTGTCTGCTTCCTATTCTTTAGAACAGTTCTTGTGACCCGAGCTGAAGAAGCACCTGGTGCCAATCAGAGGAGAGAATCTCAGCTGCCAGTTCTAATACCACCCACATCCTCTTCTTGAGGACATGGGGGTGGGCAGTGATCCCAGGAACTGAAAACTGAGGGGAATGCAGAGGCTCAGGCTGCAGCCCTGATTTTGACTCTCCCATATCCTGTTGATCATTAAATTTGATATCAGGGATAAAGTAGGAGTTTTTGAAAAGTGTACTGGATTCCCAAAGATCTGCTGTCAGCTCATAAGCTCTGGTCTGCTCTCAGAGCTTTTAGTTTTGTTTATGAAACATGGAAGGAATAATATGACTTCAGGCTTTTAAAACAAGTTTAGTTACATGGATGTATAAGACACATATATTTTTTTTCCCCCGGAAATCTGGGAGGCTAACACAAGAGGCTCACAAGTTTGAACCCAGCCTGGGAAAATTAGTAATTTAGAGAGACTGTGTCTCAAAGTTTAATGTAAAAAGGATTGAGGATATAACTCAATGTGAAGGCCCTTGGTTCAATCCCCTACACAAATAGTGAAAAAAGTAAAGAACCTGACTTGTGATCCATTGCCTGAGTTATATCATAGGGAAATTTGTAAAAAAAGATTTATAAAAAAGGATAATTTGGCAAATAAACTCATGACCAGAGAAAAAGAGAAAGAATAATAAGAATTTCTCAGGACATGTTTAGTGAAATTCTCTATTCTAGAGAATGACTTCATGATTGATTTCCCATTTGATAGTATGTCCGGCCTCAAAGTACCACCCAGTGATCTTGCCTGCCCTGACATCTTGATACTTGTCTTCTTTCTCTCATCTTACTCTCTCCAGCATCTTTGCTTTGCTTCTGCATCTGCTCCAGATGCTTCCCCGATGCTCATCCAACTCTCCTTTTGCATTTGGCTAAGGGTTAAGCGGTCACTTATCCAGTAACCTCAGTGTTCATTTTCTCAGACGTTAAATCCTTAAGTGCTGTTATTGATGACTTTAAGTGTTCCCAACCCTCTAGTTGAGTTGCAAAACCTATTGGGATACTACATTTATAAAAGATTGTGTATGAAGTCTAGAAAAGTCGCTGTCCATGTATTATACATTATATAATATATAGGAAACATTAGACTTCTTGCAAAATATTATTTCCAAATTATGTGACTCAGAGAAAGCTTAAGAAGGTTTGAGACAGCAGAAAGTATCTGGAATAAAATGTATTCTTAGGAAATTTCTTAGGAAATTCTTGAGAAAGTCAAATGTCATGTTATGAATAAAGAATAGTATTTAGTATTAGGTGTTAAAGGCATTTCAAGATCATATTTGTTTAGGAAATACATACTTTTTCACACAAAAATATTGAAGAACTGCATTTTTGTTTTGAGTATACCATCATTAAAATTATTTGTCTATAGGCTTTCTCAAAGGAATTCGAGAAACTTGTATGCACTTTTGTGTTTTGGTGAAATTTCTCATTTGTCATGTGTCATTTGCATCCTCATTGTTATCTGTCCCTCTCCGTTTGTGCCTTTGAGTGACAACACTGCATGTGTTGTGTCACGTGTATCTTCTTTAGCTGTAGTTCTGTGGTCACGGTTACTCCAATCTGTAGAATGAGTGGGCTCAGTGCCACCCAGATGCTCACCTCAGTGACTCTGCCCTCACCTTCCAGCTATCGTAAATCCTCCTGTGTTACACAAACTATTTGTTCTTGCCTTTTTGCTTCCGGCTTGTGTTCCACGCTTTTTTTTTTCTTACCCATTCCTTAAGTACTTTTCTATTATTTCAGGATATCTCACTATGTCTCTCCAAAGACCTGCTAACTTGACTGCATTGTTCTTGTTCTTCCTCCTAACAGTTGAGCTATGATTATGTTTTTGATCTAATGGCATTTAAGTAAAATAGAAGTAACTCTAATATAAATAATAGAACAAATGATATGAAAATTGTTGTAAACCAAAATATAAATGTAACACATCTCATCCTAAAATACTGTAATATGTCACTGGTAAAATTCTAACTTTTTTATTATGAAGATAGTGTATATGATGATGAGTCTTCCTGGGTAGTTCATAGGATTGTTGAGATGGCCTGATAGATACAAGAACACTAAGAAGTTAGCAAATATATCAACAGGAGTATCACATGTCATTTTTAAATTTTGAATGTGTTGCATAAATATTATTAAATAAAAAGGCTATTTTTATTTATTTATTAAATTAAAAAAATTATTAAATAAAAATGTTATTAAAAAAAGAAAGATACCTCTTTCTTTCCTTTGAATTCTTCCCATTTCTTTTCTCTCTCCCTCCCTGTCTCTTAATCTTTTTAATTTTCTTTTCAAGTCAATTGATGTTTCCTATTTCCTGTCAAATTATTTCCCAACTCCTTAATCTACCATTTTGTACTTTTTCTGCTTGTTCTCTATCTCTTTGGTTCAGTTTATTCATCCTCCCCTTCTCTCTCTCTCAAACCTTCAATTACAGTAAGTTCCTTTGTTTCATTTGTCAAGTCACCGTTGAATGAACGTTTATCTCTTACAGACAACTTTTGCCATCCACCTTTTGTCTGCTAAATCTGGTCATCTCAACTAAGCATGACTGGCCTTCTAAACCCTCATAACACTGTCTGTATTTCTTTATGGACTTATTACTGAGTGTCATTAGTGTAGTACTGCCAAACATTATTCTCTTTAGGTACAGGGAAAGTTATCTTGTAAAATTTTTGTACCTAAACAGTCATTAGTCGAGTGTTTGATATATGTTTCACAAATTTTGTTGAATAATTTATTAAAGTTTTTACTCTACATTTTTATTCTAAGTATAATAATAGGAAAATATAAGACAGTTACAAAATTAATAATACTGTTTCTTTCTAATGCTTGTTTGAATTTAAAATATTTATTTAAAACTGAGTACCTGGCCAGGGATATAGCTTAGTGGCAGTGCCTGCCTGGCAAGTGCAAGGTCCTGAATTTGATTCCCAGTGCCGAAAAAATTAAATTAAAATAAAATAAAATAATAAAATAAAATAAAATAAAATAAAATAAAATAATTGAGTTCCTATTTATAGTAAAAAAATTTTTGTTCACAATTACTATGGAAAGAACTTATTCCTGTTTATGGTTGTAGGTTGAAAAGGTCAAGCCTCAATGTTTTGAGTAAAATAACTAGATTTTCTATTGTGTGTGCAGAAATATGATCAACTTCAAGAATATCTCAATTCTGCAGATTACTTTCAAGAAGAGAAGTTTGAATTTTAACACATTTCCTTCAGAGAAGATTTATAAATACCTTTAAATGTGAAGATCATGAATGAGTCTTGTTTCTCTTTATCATGTGCATATTTTTATATATTTTATACGTATATTCATGGGAAAATATCTTGTTTAAAACCTGTGTTCATCTATATTGCCATAAAACAGCACTCTATAATAAAAGTTATATTGGACATACATGGAAGATGTAAGTTTAACAGTTTTTAAATCTATAAATGTATTTTAAAGTTATCAGTGTCTTTAATAGATGACTGTCAGCTGCGTGAACTATTCATGTCTATCATTTTATTCAAAACATTATATTTTTAAACTGTATTTAAAGAATAGCTATACATGTTTACTACTTAGTCTGTCTCCAGGTTTTTTTATTACCTCTGGCAGTATTAAAGATCTTCATTAATGTATGTTTGACTACTGTCATCTTAGATCAGTGGGCTGTAGAATAAACTTCAGTGTACCCTCCAGCTCAATTGCCGTGTCCCAGAGCCAGACCTAGTTTATCAGAATAGATAAACTAGGTTTCTTTGTTCCTTTTTGAAAGTTTCCTTGTAAATAGATTTCAGATCTCCAGTGTTTTAACCCTCACATTCAAGAAAAATTTCACTCTATATATTTCATACTTTATAATATTCTTTTTCTATTCACTTCTTACTATATGTTGATTGACATATTTTTTATTCATAACTTTTACCACATCTGTATATGTTAAAGTCAATCTCAGAGGCAAACCAGCCCCAAACATTTTAAAAACCATGTTTTGGTATCTGCATTGCTTATACATCTAGAATTTCCCATAATACAGTAAAGAATTACAAAATGAACAAACAGGCTCTCTCTATTCTGTATCTTTAATTCTTAAAAGTAGTATTCTAATAGGATATATTCTGCTGTGAAATTTGAGAAACTTTTATTTCTCAAAGAAGTGTTGGTTGAACTTGGCATCTATTATGTGATTCATAGCATGAGCCTCAGTGTTTGTATACATGTAAGAAGCTACACTTACTGAAGTCCTTAAGTAGACATTTGCTAATATTTCCTCAAGTTTATTTCCTGCAATTATTACTTTTTAAAGCTGGGTAAGAAAAAAAACACATGGTGAGATTGTTCATGTTTAATGAGAAATGCATACATGTTTCAAAAATGTGAAATAAGATTTTTGGCACATATGTCACATTTCTCTGGCAAACAAAGAAGTAATATTTAAACTAAATTCCAGAGAACCAAAATGAAGTCATAGTTAAATGGTAAAGATGAAGGGACAGTACCCAAAAAGAAGAAAAGCAGATTTAGAAGAGTACTTGTAAGTAGGGTAGAAGGGTGAAAGATCATAAATGATTTCTAAAAAGGAACTCCTCACAATGAATATATGCCTTATTGTTGGCAAATGTACAAATTAGCAAAATAAAATGAAAGAGAAACTCTCTAAAGTATCTCTGGTGACCATGATCACATCACTTTTCACATGTGATGCTGCAGACAAGCTTGAGATAGCTGAAGAGGGAGTTTCAATTGGAAATTTGTTTAATGTGCTTAGTATTTTAATGACAGTCAGTTTATAAGAGTAAGGCAATAGGTGATCCATTTCCTAGGTCAAGCATGTTGTTGATTTGACACACTTTTCCAATTAGAACAGTGATCATTGATAACTAAATGCTTAGAGATAGTTTTTCTAAGTCAGGTTATCGCAACCAAGCGTACTGTTTCGGTGGCTGTTTGGAAAATATAAGAGGCTTTTAGGACTCTGGTAACACCAAAAGAGTGACAGACACAGGCTGCTAAGAAGTAAACATTGTCTTAGGTTAGCCATCAGTGCAAGTAGTTTATAAGAAAATGAAAATGTTGAAAAATAGTATTAACCTTTACTGGTATTATTTGTATGATTTTACCACCATCTTTGGTATCATTGATCCAATTATAACACTAAAAAATAGTTTGTAAGCTTATAAATCTTGTGTGACTGAATTTTTTAGATCTGGGCATTTATTACTATAATGTTACTTTAGTGTTAGGTAACTGTATAACAGAGGCGATGAGGAAGATAGTAAAACAAAAGTTATGCTTGAAAGAATTCATTGAGTTATGCAGATGCTATAGGGTTATGAGAGGAAACAGAGCCTGAAACAAGAAAAAAAAAGATATTTATTTCACAAGCAATTGAATGAATTCACCATACAGTATTTCCTAAATTGTCTCCTCTCACATTGAGGTGAATAATTCCACCCACTGCTCCTTCCTTGTGGGTATTGCAGGGCTCCTTAGACTCCAGGGTGCTGACTGAGGATAGTTGTTGCTTATGAGCTACTTGTGGGATAGTTCAGTGTGTCTTTA
Organism: Dolichotis patagonum; assembly: GCA_004027295.1. Taxonomy (NCBI): domain Eukaryota; kingdom Metazoa; phylum Chordata; class Mammalia; order Rodentia; family Caviidae; genus Dolichotis; species Dolichotis patagonum. The sequence continues at coordinate 68,393 of PVJX010003408.1, read as the reverse complement.
ATTCCTTTCACACTAACACTAAGCCTAACACTAAGCCTAGCCTTTCACACTAACACTGGAGAAGTGACTTTTTAAAATAAGTAACAATATATGATGTGAACAGAAATAAGGATCCAGTGGTAATAGTGTCACCTTGAAATGGCTGAGGTGTGTAAGAGTAAATGTGTATGAAAGACACTCCATAAAAAAAAGGCACTCCAAAGTTATCCATACCACTGGACTTTAGTATAAAAATTTGTTTTTTAAGTTCCTGTTTCCTAAACATTTAAGATATGTCCATGTATAGCACAGAAATCAAGATTTATCACAATGTATATGTTTAATCATCACATAATACCCCATAAATATATATAATTTTATATTCCAATATGTGTCATTTTTATATGTTTGTCATTTTATTTTTATAATTTATATATTTAGGGGTAACTGATTTAATCAGACTCCATGTTATTAATCAAATGTATTGCAGAGGAATAAACTCAACAGTTTACCATTAAATACTGATTTTTTCTTTTATCAGTATGATTGCTAAATGTAAAATACCTTAGTAGTAGAAAGAAGATATTATCTATTGAATACAACTTCTTAATCAAATATGAAATAGTCAAAACTTCTTGCTTTTTAATAACTCCTTATGTGACAGCATTCTCAAATTTTATTTACTGTTTTTATTTTAAAGAGGTTAAAACAAAACAAAACAAAGCACATCAGAAGAAAACAATGCAAGTGACAGAGGATTTCAAAGCAAGACAACCAGAGATCAACAGTGGCTACTATAATCGAAATAGTTGTATCTTCCCATGCAATGAATTCAAACAAAACAAAATTGTATAAAACTGATCAAAACAATGAAAGCATCATAGGTCTTCAAAAGCAGACAATAGGAAAATTAACAAAGGCTTTTATAATGTCTCTTGTTCTCTTCAAAATAATTGTTCATACCTTCATGTATGTTGAAATTAAACAATACAAAACAGACTAAAACCAATCTAAACAAAGAATAAAAGCATTACTGGACTTAACAGCATGACGATAGGAAATCAGCAATGGCTACCATAATGTCTCTTTTTCTTCAAAGTAGCTGTTCATATCACATATAACACAATTAATTCTTGTAAGCTGTTGAGAAGTTCTAGACATGTGTAAGTCTCTACATGTACATCTGTCCTTTCTGTATTAGAGGGAAAAACAAAACAAATTACTAGAAAAACAGAAATAATAACAAAGAGCTCAAAACAATGACAAATAGGCCTTCAAAACAAGGTGGTAGAAACAAAAACTAAGGTGGTTATTTTACATAGTAGTCTTCAAAAGAGTTCCTCAGATTATCAGACATAAACGTGCAAAATTGATCCGATCCTATGAATGTTAACTGTTTTGTTCCAAAAACTAACAGAATTAGTAGCACAATCATCTTAGCTATCTTAAGTGTATTTATACAAATTTAGTTATTTTTTCTTTTCCCTTCCTTTTTTTCCCTCCTTTTCCCTGAGTTATTTTTCCCCCTTTGAGCAGTTTCTTACCCTTTCACAGTATTTATTGAGGATTTTGTATCTTACTTACTCTTACAGTTTCTTCACTAGGGAGACTATATGGTATTTACACATGTGAGTTTGATTTATTTCACTTATGAATGTGGTTTCAAGTTGCATCCGTTTACCTATAAAAGCCTCAATGTGATCCTTCTTTGTAGCTGAGTAGTACTCCATTGTATAAAAGTACCACATCTTTTTTTATCAAATTTTATTTACTTAGCAGATATAGTTCTACCTTTCCTCACATAAGTAATGAAAAATTTAAAAGGGGCAAGTAGAAGTATGTTTCAAAGAAAAGTATAAAAGTTGAGGCTGAGACAGGAGGGTTGCAAGTTTGAGCCCAGCCTGGGCAACTTAGCAACTTGGCAAGAACTTATCCCAGAAAATAAAAAGTGTTGAGATGTAACTCAATGCAAAGTGTGTTCAATCCCTATTACTGGAAAAGCTACATAGGCTGATTAGCCCTAACCCAAAAATACAAAATCTGAAAACTCTAATATTCAGAACTTGTGAGGACCAGCATGATGTATGAAAGAGTTGGTGGTAGTCTGGGCATATATTCCAAAATCTGAAAAACCAAAATCTGACACACTTTGGGCATTTTGGGTAAGAGATACTCCAACTGCATTCCACAGAATGTACTTGTCCCCATTTTCATTCAACCCAACATTCCAAAATTAGGAAAATAAAATGTATTACAGTCGACCGGCCTATGGGAAACTATGAATAAATCCAGAAGTGTGTGCATTGATTTTGCCCTTTCATTTCTTTCCATACTTCGGTTTGAAGCAGGATCATGTTACTGAAATTCCAGAGTTGGCTTAGATTAATGAAGATTCGCTGCTTGAGACTGCATATCCAAAAATGACTTACAAATTAGGACAGCCAAATTATTTTTGGTCCTGTCTTCCAATATTGTGCTCACGCAATTATTAGATATTCCAGTATTTTCTCCATAGTTGATAATGACAAGCAGAATACACTAGTTTGATACCTCAAAGACAGATGAGGAGACAAAGTTCTTTGTAGAAGTTCCATTGGGTTTGTGTTACTAAACTTGGAACTCATCTGGTGCATTCTGATTTTCTTTGCACTCTGTATCTAAACCAGATAACTACGGATCATTCACACCGTTGTTCATCATGAGCAATCTTGAATTTTCAGAGAAAACCTCTTCCTTCTAAAACCGGTATTGATGATTTCATCACCCTCATACAATATTTATCCCGGCGGATTTGCTTGTGTCCACCCAGGCTGACTTATCCAGAGTGGGACGTGTAGATGGGCAGATATACCTCTGGAAATAACAGTGACTTTGCCTTCTCTCCACGTTTATCCCAAACACATGTTCAGTGTCCTTACTACACTGATGAACAAACACTTCCTTCGCGCTCGCCCAGCTCTCCCTGGCGTGTTCCGTGGTGTCATCTACAACATACAGAAAAACGAAAACGCTATCCCGGGGGTGGGGCATCCTGTAGGTCTGAAAGGGAAACTACAATCCCTGGCTGGGAATTTCTTAAACGTCTAGAACTGGTGAAACAGTTGCATAGAGGCTGGGGAATTTCCCCTCTCTTCCCCGCCTCGCCAAGCCTGCAGCCCAGCTCAGCTCAGCAGCTGAGACGCGCAGGCTTCGGGATTTACCTCTTCGGCCGCTGGGAGGCCCTCTGCGTCCCCTTTCCCCGCGCCGGGCTGCGATTACTCACCCCAGCAGTGGCACCAGCCTTCCACCAGGGAGCCTCGAGCGCGCTCCCGCCCTCCCCGCCCCCCTGCAGCTCGCTGGCTCTCTTTCTCCCTCTCTGTCTCACTCTCTCTCTTTCTCTCCCTCTCCTATCGGAGCACAATGAAAGCCTGTGTATCGCCGTGACTCCGGGCGGGCGGGAGCCAGTGTCAGCAAGCGGCGACAGAGGAGAAAGAGAAAGGAAAATACCAGCTACTTTTTTTTTTCATCTGTAAAGCGGAGCAATACAAGCGATAGAATCACGTTGCTTTTTGAGAGTCCAGACCCTGAGATCCACTGGCCGGGGATGGAATGTACAAAAGTGGACAGAAAAGTGGCTGGACATGACTCGGTGCAATTTGCTGGAAGTTTGTAAGTTTGACCATCGTTTGTAAATTACTCTCGGAAGAGTTTGTCTCGCTTGATACTGTATTAGAAAGGAGCCAGGGGGTGAGGAGTAGAAACGTAAGCGGGAAAGAAAAAAATGTGCTGAAGGCTCTCTCTCAGCGGCTAGCCACTCAGATTGCCTTCCTAAGGCTAGGAAACCTCAGAGAGAATGAGGATTTTACCGGTGATTGGATTAGCTGACCAGAAAAGCATGGTCCCAAAGTCCAGTTACTGACATTGTTAGCGATTGAAAAGCTGTCTCCTTTGGGGAGAAGACAACATCCCACAGTACCCCACGAGGAGAAAACACCGGAGCAAAAGGAAAGGGAAAAAATCAAAAGCCAAGAGACAGTCACCCTTGATTTTTGTACAGTTGGGATATTGACTCCAAAAACGTTTTGGAGCAGCACTGAGCTGTTTTGTTTTGTTTTGTTTTGTTTTATGGGTTGTTTGTTTTGTTTTGTTTTGTTTTTAACCTGAGAAAAACTAAAGGCTGCTGGTTACATAGATCGTGGTGGAAATGCTTCTCTACAGAAATATCCCCACAAAGAATCTTCAGTATAATTAGGTGAGGGGGAGTCCAGTGCTCTGTTAACACCTCTCTCCGTTCCTTTCGCCGTGTGTTTCTGCCTCTTGCTTGGCAATCCCTGAATTCTTGAACTAACCCCCAGATCATGTGTTTACAAAGTGCCTAGTGGCTCTTAGCTCGTTGGGGGAAAAAAAAATCCAGCGACTCTCTCCAACTTCTCCAGAGCTGTCAAATGCAATTAGACTAAGTTGATCACGGTTTGTTTCCAACTTATCCTCTCCAATTGCTGTCTGTTCTTCCTCCCCGCCCTTTACTTGACTAACTCCCCTCCCCCGCACCTTCTGCACGGCTCCCCGCAACCTCTGAAGACCTCTGTTCATGTGGCCCTGAACACCGGGTTCATATTGTCAAAAACAGATTTGCCCGCCATAGCCAGCAGTAGCCTCTCTCCAACTCATCCCAGAGGCAGCAATCATCGTGTCCAGTAGGATGGGGGACACAGCGCCCCCGCAGGCCTCTGCAGGAGGGCTGGGGGGGGCCTCTGGGGCGGGGCTCCTTGGAGGGGGCTCAGTCACCCCTAGAGTGCACAGTGCTATCGTGGAGCGCCTGAGGGCTCGGATTGCAGTCTGCCGCCAGCACCACCTGAGCTGTGAAGGACGCTACGCACGCGGTAGGGCGGAGAGCTCAGACCGTGAAAGGGAGAGCACCTTGCAGCTCCTGAGCCTGGTGCAGCACGGCCAGGGGGCCAGGAAGGCTGGCAAGCACACCAAGGCCGGCACCACTGCTCCCGCTGCCACCACCGCCCCGCCACCGCCCCCTGCTGCCCCTGCCTCGGCCTCCCAAGCAGCAGCACCAGCAGCCCCACCGCCCCCACCAGACTATCACCACCACCACCAGCAGCATCTGCTGAGCAGTAGCAGTAATGGTGGCAGTGGTGGGATAAATGGGGAGCAGCAACCGCCAGCGCCAACTCCAGGGGACCAGAGGAACTCAGCCCTGATTGCGGTAAGGCACATGGTTTTGTCATGATTCTGGCTGTGGTGGCATGGCCTTTTGTGAAGTCGGAGGCTGTCTTGGCCTGATGAAGAATGCATGGTGGCAAAAAGGCCAAGATGCCTCTGACTACCTCAAAGGCCACTGGATGTGTCGTCTGTGTGGTTTTATTCTCTTACTCATCAAATTCACTCGTGCTCATGCATGGGTATCCCTTAACTGATAAAAAGGGAGTTTCCAGAGACTCGACACTTGTAAAAGAAGAGGTTAGGAAGGGCCTGTCTCAAGCACCCTCTTGCTTTGACTAACCAGGTGTGAGAAGGCCCAACTAGCCATTCTTCCACCAGAAAGCATTTATCAGCTCAACTGATCTTTATCAAACCCTTGCCATTCACCCATTCCCCTTCCTCTTCCCCTCCAGGCTTTGAAGTGCCCCTTCTCCTGGGGTTATGAGAACACAAACAGTCCTCTGTTAAACAGACGGAGTGCCCAGAGTGTCTCCTCAATCAAAAGATTGGGGGAAATACCCCAAGGAGACAATCGAAAGGAGATTTATTAAGATGCCTGCTCTCTATTTTCCAATCTCCCTCAGACCTATCTAGCTTGTTTACTAGACATCCCTACAAGTAGTCCTAACTCAGAGCTTTCCTGAAAATGGGCAGGCACAAAGGCTAGGTACTCTGCATCATCCTAGCAAGTACCTTGTCTTCAACCACTGCTGGTGGACAGCCTATCAAACTCAAAAGTTGTGGTTAAGTTTCTGACTGGAAGTGCTGTCTCAGAGGCACAGACATGCCCCACCCAGAGCGAGTCTCCATTGAATCACTGCTTCTTGGTGCCAGCCCTGGTCAGGTGACTGTCTGTCCGCTGTGTGCTGGCTTCCTCCAAGCTGCTGGGTCAGTGGCCTGTGGGCAGAAGGCTGCAACCCTTCCCTGTAGTCTGCAGGTTTTTCCTCTAAGTTCCAAGGGGCTCCTGAAGTTCTGAGTTTGTTTTCATCACAGCTATGTTTCCACGAACCACCCCTGAAGAAAGACAGAGACAGGAAATGGCCATGAAAGCCCAAAAGTACTCAGAAAGCCTAAAGGAAAAGATGATATTGTCAAACTCTTCCTCCCAAAGGTCCTGAAATGAGCTCTGAGCATCCTGCAGCCCCTAGGATGCATCTTCCACACACCCCCATCCCTGCCTTGGTTCTGTGATAGTGACATTTCTGGAAAGTTCTGTGATGGTGACATTTCTGAGAGGACCAGGTTGCTGCTCTTTTCCCTATCCACACATACATTTGGCCTATGATGCCTAGAACCGCAAAATCTTTTAACCTAGCTCCAAGGGAGAAAGAACTTCCAAGAGTTAAATTCCCCAGTGTTTAGTGTTTTATCCTCGAATACATAAATTACCCTGTGGGGTTACAATGGAGGTTCAAGGCCTAATTTCTTTTCTTTACCACCTGCTCCATCCCCGCTTCTCCTTGGAATTCCCTAGCAGAGCAATTGGAGTTTGCTTTTTAAAAGAGAGAAGGAAGAAGATAAAGAACTGCTCAAATGATGAGAAGAATGAAGTTTGTATGTATCTGTGTGTCACCAGTATCTGAAGCCAAAAGTCACTAAATGCCTTGATTGTCCCCAGTAATTTATAATCTGTCTGCAAGTCTCCCAAGAATACAGCTTTGTGTGCCTCAGTCTCCTGGTGAGTGTCTCTACAAAAAGCCTGAGAGAAATGCATCCAGCTCAGCCCTGAGCAGGGACCTTGACCTCTGACCTGGGTGCTGAGACTGGAGAGATTCTGAAGGGGCCACAGTTGGGCTTTTCCTGGGGCCCTCATATTCCAGTCTCTGTCAGAGAAGTGGTATGTCCACCTATGGAACTGTATTTTAGATTGTTTCTTTTGCTCAGTTTGGAAGTGGCATGAGACTGTCTCTTTTTCTAGAATGTTTCAGGATGAGAAATGAAACCAACTTCAGTGCTTACTGTGACTTTACAATAGTGACACCATGCTGTCAGGGTAGTGAGGAAATAGGGGTCTTGCTCCACTCAATACATATAAGGATAGAAACCAAATGATGTCTGTTCTGCCACTCCTGGCCTCAGAAAGTCTCTTTTCTCCCTTCTACCCACCAACCATCTCCTAAAATTTTCCTTTGGAAGAACTCCCTGGGTGTAGTAATGATGGGAAGGTTTGATGTAACTTAGGAAGAAAAGGATAGTTTATTTCTAACAGTTGTCCTTCACTACAGATGTATGAGGTTGCAAGGGTTGATTGACCCCATTTGGTTATTGGAAATTCCCTCTCCATTTTGGCTGTGAAATTTGGCTCTTTGTTACTTAGTATGGTTCTCAGAGATGGTGATGGAAGTGCTGTGTTAACCTGATAACATTGTGTCTAAAGGGAGGCCGGGGCATCTGGGAGTGATTCACCACACCCTTTGCACTGCCAGGACTCATTTTACTAGGCTCCTCTCATTTGCAGAGACACTGTTCATATAAAAGAGTCTTTGCTCAGACAAGGTGTCAGAATTCTTCCTTAATTTTATTGCTGCTGTGTCCATAACCAGATTTATGCCGTCTGCATATGTTGAATGCATCACTTTAATGGTTAATTTGTATGCCATAAGTGCCCATCGATGTCCTTTGGAGCAAAGGGAAGAGCATTGATCATCTAAAATCACACATGTGCTGTCTTCAGACAAAAAGCTGTGTCCCATATACCTTCTAGTATAATACTTGTATATAGTGAATACTATTTGCTAAATGAAGGAGATTCTAGACGTAAAAGGAAGAAAGGACAACTTCTGTTCAGGAGGCATTGTGTTGACTTCGAGGAGTGTTCCACTGTGTAGAATATATTGTATTTGAATCTTTTCAATAGCCTAAATTTCAAGAACAATGCAAGAATAACCTCTGGGCCAGTTCTAATTCTGTCTGCTTTGAAAGCCTAATCCTGCAGCCCTTACTCAGCCAGTTTCTTCATTTAGCTCAAGTGCAAGTTCAGGGGAAGCCCCACCGCTGCAGAGACTGCGGGAACATAGCCTTTCAGAGGCTCTGAGACTGCAGAGCTATGAGCAGACCCACATTTCTAACCACTTCGCCAGGTTTTAGGCACGAAATCATTTTCTGATGAAATATATTTGAGTCTTTGGATGAACTGTGAAACTGTGAAACTAAATAATTGCTGGTCCATGGAACAGTAAAGTGAGAGCCTCCATGGTACGTTATTAATCTTTTTCTTGTGCCCGAGACAAGCTCTTTTTCTTTGGCATAGATTGCATTGCTAGAATGAGTAGATAAGTGGTTCCTAGTCATCTTTGGCTTCAGATTATCTTTTCTCCAATGGAGTGTGGAAGGAAGAAAGCAGATCAAACAAGGAGCCTGTGGCCTCTCGTTTTGTGCTTGCTTGATCACTAACCAGCTAGGCGACCTAGGACAAATCACCTAGCAGTCATCTATAAAATAGAACTATAATGCTACCCTAGGTTGTTGAGTAAAGCAAGTGAATATGTGTTACTAAACAAGGTTTGGGAGAATTAAGGCACTGCAGAAATACAAGGTATCACTACCAGTATTATTAATAATGAAAAACTAAACAATGAATACTAATACCAGTTTTTCCAGGGATTAAAAGTATACTCAGCTTTCAGTTGTCTGTTTGAAATGATGAAATAGCTCTTTTTGTAAATAGAGGAATTGGTATTTTAAATTTAGGGCTGTCAAGATAAGACTGAGATAGTGGAGTACTTAGGTGCTTGTGAAGTCCCAGGAAATCCTACTTAAAATGCAATGCTGCAAAAGTCTTGAGTGTATTTTAATGTATGTCCTTTACAGGCTTGTTGCATAGACCTGAGAAACTTTTGAAAGGCATGTCCTCCCAGAGTGTCTTAGGAATATTAGAAAAGTTGTTTACACAAATAGCATGGGAAAGTTAAATATTTTGTCAACAACAGTCTTCATGTTAATTGTTAGCTTAAGAAAGTCAAACAAGTTAAATCATTGCCAGGGTTCCCTGGTGATTTTTAACTGATAATAATTACATTTCCAAGAGACAACTCAAAATTCGAGAACTGTAAGTGGAATACCACATCTAGGTGTCTAAAGCCATCTGTATGATAAATGTCCTCCCCAAGACAAAGATAGGTATTTTTACATTATTTATATATGTAGCCAATTGATTCCTTAAGAAATGACCCATTTTTATTCTGTCTTCTTGAACAAAGTAATAAAGAGAGAATCTTATCTACCCAGGACCTCACTACTTCTTTCAAATAGTGTAAATGTAAGAACTCACAAAACCAAAAAAAGTTTAAGTGGAAAGAGAAGTTAAATGTAATAATTTATCACAAATTTGGGCTGGGGATGTGGCTTAGTGGTGGCCTGTGTGCCCAGCATTTCCAGGCCCTATGTTCAATGCCCAGCGCCACAAAAAATTTTTTTAAAAGACAGAAAACATGCCTTGATACCAGTAGATATTCTCATGAAAATCAAGATGTTTTTGCTTACTTAGATATTTGTTTATAGAAGGCACCTTATGTCTTTGAAATACTGTTGTTGCTAAGTGATGTTCATCAGTTCTTTCTAATTCTTAAAGTTTAATGGCTTCTCTATGCCTGCAATCATTTTTAAGCATCAAGATGTTTAAACATGTATTTTCAAATGTTCTGAGATTTACCAATGAAATACAACTGGAAGGGAGATCATGGTTAGCTGTTTTTCTATTTCTTGCTGTTGTTATTGTTTTTAGTATTATTTGTGTATGTTCTTAGCATGATTATTTAATTTCAAGGGGCTAGAAGAAAACCTGGAAAAAACCACAGTTCTGCTCTGCAAGGCAGATAACCTTCCTGAATGTTTAACACTACTTCCTTGTCCTTTAGTCCACGGTCTTGCATCTCATGTTCATAGGCAAGGCCATGCTGAGTGCACATTCTTCCTTCTCCATGTCCATGCTTGTTTTACTCATACTCTAACAGATTCTGTGGGAAAATAAGGAGAAACACAGCTCAAGACATATTCCCTGTTAACTCACAGTCCAGTAAAGAAATCAAGACCATCTCAGTGAAGTAGTACTGAAGTGCTAACAGGTAGAATGGACCAAACCTGATAGAAAAAAATAAGAGAAAAAGGAGGAGGAGGAGGAAGAGGAAGGGAAGAAGAAGAAGGGGAAGAAGCGAGGAATAAATATTTATTGGTCTCTAGAATGTACTAGACATACTTTACATAAGTACTTTATGTCAAGCCAACCAAAACTAGATAAATAGGCGGTATTTGTTCCATTTTACAAATAAGTACATTGAGACTTACTGATAAAGTATACCAAAAAACTTAAAGCATAGATTTTGTTTTTGGACCAAAGTTTTGTTAATACTTTATACCTCTTGCTGCATGAGTTTGGGGATTTTTCTTTTCTTTTGGCATCAGTATCTTAATTTAAAAAGAGCAGCCAATGCTGTTTGACATGCAGTTAGCATGGTGTTTCAAACAGTAATTTTCCAAAACATAAGTACCATTAATAGTTGGTAGGAAAGAGATTAAGTACAGCCCAGGGATAGCTTTATGAAGAATGTGAATCACAAGCACAGTCTGGGTGAGGAGAGAAAAGGATAGAGTAAAGAGTCAAGAAACTTAACTGTTGGGGGAAAGAGTAAATCCTGACTGATAATGTGGTTGTGTGTAAGTAGTACAGAGGACAGCAAATGGAGTTGTTGTACATCGTGTAGGGTCTGGGGATCTGGCAAGAGTAAACCAGAAGCTCTGGGAAGTGATAGAGCAAGGCAGGCTCCGAGGACGCAGAAGCTATGCAACAATAATAATCCTTCATGCACTTGAAGACAAGTGGTACATTTCCCCTCCAGCAGCCTCTTCCCAGAGTGCATTTCCTAAGTGTGCTGTACTACCTAGCTGCAAGTCCCTTGAGCTGCTTAATGCCTTGCTATTTACACACTTCTCCCATTCGTGATGAGTTATATACAGTACAACATGGCCTCTGGCACTGAAGAGAGCTGGTTTCAAAAGCACACCAGCTAGACACAGAAGAGAAATTAAAATCAGCAGCAGCATCAGAGCAATCTCGTTGCTGAGCACATTGGGACGTCCACTGGCACAAGAATGGCCCTACTGGTAAAAATGTACTCTCTCATTGCGTAAACTGATCTTCCCAACAAATGAGATTGCCTTTATACAAACTTTGGTGATGTCTTTTGCCTTATAAAAAGATTATGAGCAAAAATTTATGAGAAACCATGATTCCAGATGGCTGTTGAGACTGACACACTTGCTTTTAATGCAGATGTTTTACAGATCTTTTACTTGTCATAAGCTTCAGTTAGATGGTGCATGGGACTCAGCTAGCAGTCAAGTTTCCCTTGTTTACAAGATACGTGAAAATGGATTCTGTGAAATAGATGGCAAAAGAGAAAAACCAACAACTCTTTGCCTCCCTGATTCATGACAGGTAGCTGCGATACTTCAGGTTATCTATCAAGCATTAACCTTTTCCTACATGTATCTAAGGGGCATATGTGTGAGAATAAATACTGTTCTACATCCTTATAGGGGGCATAAAGAAAAACGTTTATATATTGTCCAGAACTGGGAGGACAGATAAAGAGCCAGTCCCTATTGTAACCAAATTAATGAAGGAGCAGCTGTGAATATGAATAAATAACAACATTGACAGACACCACAATTCTTCACAGGTCATAATGGTTTTATCAAGTATTTGTGGATAACATATCAAGATTATGGACATAGTTTATGGAAATTATTCAGTAATTCGATAGTCAGTGTATACCATGTACTGTGCCAGGAATTGGTTGACAAGCAAGTTACTGTGCTCTTTGCCTTCTTACAATTTGTACTGAAGTGAGGGAATGTGAATGGAGTTGGACATAGTGTATTAAATTGGCTTACAGAAGGAAGCAAGAGAGTATACCAGTTAAGAAGGCTGTGGGGCGAGAGACCATGTTTGAAATCACACCACTACCATTTAATAACTGTGTCTTCTTGAATGAGCCAGTCAAATTCTCTTGCCTCAGTTTCCCTACCTGTAAAACAGAATGGTAGTAAAAGAACTGTGTTTGGGAAAATATTTCTTCGTAGGGTTTTTGATTAAATGAGTCAATTGTATGACTCTCTATAGAGGCCTAATAAATTATAGCTGTTCTTATTTAATGAGAAGTGTTATACTTGAATCACCCAAACAAAAGTCTATCTCCACATGTAAGTCAGACATTTCATGTGAGGACATGAACATGGCTTTTCTGTTTAACATTTACTGAAAACGTTTAGTGAAGAGTCCAATATTGTTCCATTTTCTTCAATGGTTTGACATGGAGATGCCACCTGGAATAGACTTATATGTCTCTAGGCTGAAGTAAGTGTTTCTTTCTTGAGAATAAGACCAATTAATACCCCTTCCTAGAAGTCCCAATCTGAAACTTGCCTGGAATGTCTCCTTGACTCCCTTCCTCTAGATTACAGTCTGAATTTCCATCAGTCATTCAACCAATGGTTAGTAGGTAAGGAAAAAATTTAAACTATGAAAAATCTGAATCATTACAAGTGAATCATCTAAATTAAGTTATATCAGTTATTAAGTTATTAATTCAAATTAATGAATGAATATCAAATGAATCTGGTTACAGAATCACTAAAAGCTAGAAGTTCCCTGCTGTGTTGTTTTCCATTTATGCTTTTGAAAACCAGATCCCTGGCCAAATGGACTATGAATCACTTAGCTCTGTGCATGCACAAGTGAACAGGCATCGTGAAATTGCCATCTTCCCAACCTTGAGTGAATACAAGCTGAAAATTCCATGTTTTAATGTGGTTCTTGGCTACATGTCTCTTCCTTGCCCAGTCAGTACCTCCCAAAATGTGACTTGCCATAACAAACACAAGGAAGATGTCACCAAGCCTGGAAAGCAAGTTTTGGTGATAATTCTTAATCAAAAGCATAAGGTTTTTGTGAAGAAATGACACGATTAGAATAAGAACAGTCCTTGTTTTTGTAGGTTATATTTGGGCATAGGTGAACTTAGTGCTTCTAACTCAGGACAAAGAATGCAATAAAATTTTGTTTGTCTATTTGCTTGTTTATTCCTCGTCATTTAAACTTACATGTACTCTGGTCCCTCGCATGGATAATAATGCTCAGGAAGTATTAAGTCAAACCGATTGGGGTTTGTTTTGTTTTATTTGGTTTTTAATGGTCTTATTTCCTGAGTCATTGTGCTAGGCTCATACATTAATGTAGAATTATTAATATTGTTGATTTTAAAATTCTCTTTTGTCGGAAATGTGGCAGAGTTACATTAGGATTTATTGAGCACACTAAGAACTCTCACCCATGTAGAATTTCTCATTCTGCAGCAGAATTCTTTTCAGGTAGTTCTGATGGATTTGGACAGAAAGTTAATTACAGATCTTAAAAAAATAAATTAAAGCAAAAGTCTGTGGCAACAGCTAATAACTAGAAGAGTCTGTTGGATACAAAGTGTAATCGTTTAAAGTCATGGTAACTAGGGTGCAAGATATAGTTTAATTGAATATAGTGCACACTGTAATGTGTCTTTGGAATGATGACTGCCGTGCTTACATATAAACTGCTCATTTCTGGAGGTCTCCAGAGTTGAAATTATATAAAAATACAAATTTTCTCCAGCTGAGCAGAGAAATCAAGTTTTTTGTTGCTGCCATTGTTCTCCTAAGTGGACTGTTAGGTTTGCACATTTGATTGCTACATAGCACTGTGTAATTTCAGCAAAGAGTATGTGCTAGTGGTATTATCCCATTTTGGTTGTTTTACAAAAGTGTTGAAGAAGTGCAGAGTGCAGACATGAAAGTAAGCAGGAAAGTACAGCAGTCCTTCTGACAGAAACATCAGACAGAGGCAATAGCTTAGTTTGGATCCAACTCCTAAAACCGTTGCACCAAAAGAGCTTCCTTTTCTTGCTTAGATTCTTTGCATGTGGATCTGTTTGCAAGCTCAGTCCCCCAGAGAGAGATTCTGAGCTGTCTTTGTGCTAAATTAAACATTAGTTTTCTCCTTGGGAACCTGATCTTCCATAGACGAGGCAACAATATCTTTCTCAGCGAGCTCCCAGCTTAGCATTTCCCTCAGGAAGACACTAGGAGCCTTTTCACCTGTGCTATCTGCTTTGCTGATGTGAGTGCATGTTGTGTGGGAATTGTTTTGTCTAGTGAGGTCTAGAAGCCGTACAGCAAACACTCATACTTTAATCCTTGGTGTAAGGCTGCCTTATGCTGCCTTAGCACATAATAAATGTTAATGGTCAGAGTAGCACTCAGATCGTGTAGGATTACAACCACGGGTGGGAAAGAATTTCTTAATCTCCCAGTTTCCCAAATTTTGTACCCACAGCAATGAAAGGGGATGTGTTACAAAATAGAAGTCGGATTATTTCTAACCTTCTCTTCATTTCCATCCTGTGCAACCCTTAGAAGGTCAGTTTAGATTTGCTAAAAACAGGCAAGATTCTACAATTTCTGGAGTTGTAGAAGCCATTAGAGAGCAAACAGACCAAACCGTCTTTTCATAGATAAAGAAATCAGAGCACATTTTTAAAAGCAAAACAAAACAAACAAACAAATTATCCCAGATCCCTTAGGTAGGAATAAAACCCAAATTTCCTTGCATCTATACCAGGTTAGACAAAACAGTCATTTTATAATGAGTGTTTTGTAAAACTGTCCTAGAAAGAGAAAGAAGTTGGGAGAATTTTAGATATCTATTAAAATGTTGCATTTAGAATCTATGGTACATTATTTCAGGGTATTTAGACCCTGTGGTAGATTGCTTTTTAATTAATGCAGCAATTCCTTCCATCTCTCATACCTTTTTGTAATGCAACATTGTCCTGCATCTCATAAAAAAGTAAATGATGGCTTCTCTTTTGAGCTTTGAATGAATTTAAATTACTATTTGTGACCAATATGACATTCTGCTGCCTCTGAGGAGGCCTGTATGAAACTTCTGGGGAACAGTGACCAGGACTGCAGAAGCAAGGTGAGCTAGCCAACTAGAGGATGCACCTTTGAATACAAAGAACCAAGATGGCCCTCCCTGCTTTAGCCAGCACCACTGTCCTTGTGCCACCTGCCTTTCCTCAGCG
This sequence comes from Dolichotis patagonum, assembly GCA_004027295.1. Classification (NCBI taxonomy): domain Eukaryota; kingdom Metazoa; phylum Chordata; class Mammalia; order Rodentia; family Caviidae; genus Dolichotis; species Dolichotis patagonum. The sequence goes on along the minus strand of PVJX010003408.1, from coordinate 53,106 downwards.
TAACGCGGGCCTCAAGTGAGAGCTCAGATGAACCTGGCAGAGAAATGGACCAACAACAGAATCTTAAGATATTGTGACATTGTTCTATTTTTTATTTTGTTTTGTGTGTATTTTTTATTGATACATGACTTGCCATGTAATCGCTACATTCTTCTCAGAGCTGGCCCATGTACATAAATGTCTTTGTTTTAAGCCACTATTTGGGGGGTGGCTTGTGACATAGCAAAGATTAACTGAATCAGACCTGGAAACCCTGTTCAACATGGAAAATGACTCTACTTCTTTAGCAGCAATGTTGCCTTGGATGAGTTAGGGACATCTCTGAGCCTTACTTTCTGCTTCTTGAAATAATAGTAACCATCTCTAAAAGTTGTGAGTATTAAATGAGATGATAAATGAAAAAAGCTGACATGTCATCAAACACATGCCAGAGCTTAACAAACATTAGTTTCCTTATTTTCTCCTTTGTCTCTTGTCATTGTGCTGTAATTCAAGCTCCCATTTCCTCTGTCATCTCACTTTTGCTTCATGTGTATCAACATTCTCATAGATTTTCCCGGTTCATTGTTCCTCTGCACAGTAATTTATTTTTGTCCCTACTGGATGGTACCCTGGTGCTGTCATTCTTCCTAACTACCAAATTTCCAACATTCCTGTCACGCTCCAGGGAACACATCTGCTTTGGGTAGTCTGCCCTTAAAATACAAAAGGGTTAACCTCATAGAGATATCACTCCCCTTGCACTGTTATGCTGCCCTTGGCAGGGTCAAACAGCACAGCAAATACATAGGGGACTGTAATTGCATTCGATCTTTTAGGTCACAGAATACTTTGTTAGCTACGACACTGTACGGGGGAGCTGGTAAGAGTGTTCCATCTTTAAGAGTGCTGATTCTAAATTCTGTCACTGTTTATGTTTGGTTTTTGGCAGGAAATTACTCTAAACACCTTGTTTCCATTGTATCCTTCACAATACGTGATCAAACAAAGAGTGATATAGTAATACTGTATTATGCTTATTATTTATTGGTGCTTTTGAATGAGAGGCTGGCCTGGAAATTGGAAGTCGAGGGCTCTGATACGCACTAGTCCTTTAGTTCAATCAGGGGCTTACTTTTTTCCTTGGGACAACAATAGGGAGCACTTGGGGTGTGGTTTGGGTTGTCTCTGAGGCCTCTTTCCTTGTGGTGCATTATGAAGAGTTTCCTGCTCTTTTGCTTTTGTTTCTTAAATTGCAGTCTCTCCTTAAATATATCTTATGAGGAAGAATAAAAAGGAGAAGTGACAAAAGTGGGAATATTATGGTGTGTTTAAAAAACAAGTAATACTGATGCAGGGTCTGATGTAATCTTGGCATAAGACCTAGCCATGGCAGAAGAGGGCAGAGCCCAGGCATATAATTGCTTAGCACCTTTCCTAGAAGTCATGAATAAATCATTCCATATCTGACCCTACGGGGGGTGGGGCAGGGCTCCAATGCGAGAAACCCTTGTGGGAGCACAATTTGATTCATTATATTTACTTTTAGAAGGAAAACTGATTTTCCCCAAATTTGTCTGCTATATTTGCAGCATTCTTGTGAGGTAAACACAGTTCCCAAATAAGATCCCCTGTGAAATAATTACATGAACATAATATGAAATATGAAAGGTAAAACATTCTTTTAAAATGCTGTTGCTTAGGAATTGACTCATTTTTCAGCTAAGCACAGTATATCAGTCTTTCCCTCTGTTTGTCTTTCTCTTCATAGACACATAGCAATTGGAAAGTACAGATTGATGGGTGGGATTTTATATGTCACCACTTCACTTTGTAAATATGTTTCCACTTTAAAGGGGAGCTAAAAAAAAGAGAGTCACTGAGAAATTGGCCTGAGGGAGGAGAATTCAATCCACTGCTTTTTTTTCTTTCTTTCTTTCTTCTTTTTCCCTTATCACTAAAACCCTAAGCAGAGAATGTAATCACCTATTTCCCAAGGGCAGCCCTCAGCCCTTAAAACTCAGCTTTGTCTAGAGATTTAATAGAACTGGAAAAAAAATGCACAGGATATGCTCCAACACACCAACAAAGGAAAATATTCCTAAATAAATATTAAATAGAGAGAATTTCTTGGCATTAATTACTTCTTCCCTATCTCTAAAAGCAGTTGGAACACAGCTCTTCAAGTCGAATCTTTAGGACTTCAGGAGTCTTCAAGGTCTTTGGATCATGTTTTAAGCTCCAGGTCAGGCATGAGCACTTTCCTTAACAAAACCAGAGGCAACTAGCATGAAAACCAAAAGGGTCATTTTGTCGTGGTTGTCATTTAAAAAGTAGAGAAACTCAGTTTCACTGTCTGTTAGGTTGGAAACAGAGATACTGACAATTTTTTCAGTTACTTCTAAACACCTTGGAATATCTTTTAAGATTTTCAGATGTAAATATCTTGGTGTCACACTATACAACAGGGCTTTTTCTTTCTCAGATACCAAAATAACATCAAATTGCTTTTCTTTTCCAATAAATGGAGTCTTACTTTTGCTAGAAAATGTACCCAAAGCTCTCTTTCCTTCCTTCTTTCCTTCCTTCTTTCCTTCCTTCCTTCCTTTCTTCCTTCCTTCCTTTCTTTCTCCCTTCCTTTCTATCTCTCTTTTTCTTTCTTTCTTTCTTCCTCTTTCAGTTTTGTTTATTATGATTTTCTTAGTATACATGGATGCAAGCTGGTTACTTACACAGGTGACTTTTCAGAGAAAATAAGAAATGAAGAAATGCATTAGGGAATGTTTAAATAAAATTACTTCAGAAAACAAGAACCTGAGATTTACAGATACTGGGAAAAGGAACATTATATTATGATGGTAAGTGGAGAATAACAGGAAACCTCCATCTGGCCCTGGCTTTACCAGGGTGACCTTGTAGCTAGTCACTCTCCTTTGTTTCTTCATTTTTCCACCTGCAACTCAAAAGGATTGGCTTCCCTAGCACTGTATTTGGCAGGATTGTTCTTGTCATACGGGATTCAACTCAAGTATCATCTCCTGGAGAGACCTCTCTGGCTGCACTAACCAGAGTAGACACACGTGACTGATGTCTCCCCAGTTTCCACATTATTTTATTCTATTACCCTTTTTTAATAGTTTTGATCACTATCTGAATTTATGTTACTTCCAAGTTTATTTGTATATTTCCTCTGTCTCCCTCACTGGAATATAAGTTCCAGGAGACCAGGAACTTTGTCAGTTTTGCTTACCACACCTATTCCAAGCCTTTAGCAGTTCCTGACATATTTGAGGTATACAGTGTTTAGTGAGTCAATGACAAAACCTGTCACTTTTAAACTAGATAAGCCTTATAAGCCTTTCCAGGATAGGGGTAGGAAAGAGGGCTAATTGTTCATTTAACAATGTGCATGCTGGCCCTGTTGCAACTAAAAACAGATTCCAGTGAAAACCTTCAAGGACTAAACAACCTCTTAAAATTCTTCCCAGGTTAAAATTCTAAAGCCTACACTCTCATGAGAGAAAAGCCTTGGTGCAAAGGAAAAGGATGATGGAATAGATGTTACAGATGTCGGGGGACATGCTGAGTCCTGTGCTAGGCACACAGGAGAGACCGTTGCTTGCTTGATGAGCTTTGCATTTTAGTCAAGGAGAGACTGAAGAAACAAAAGAGCAAGACAAGTGTAACGAATTTACAAAGCGTAACTCCTTTTTCTTTACTTATTGCGGCTGATTAGAGATTGATTTGGGTTGATTAAAAGAAGAAAAATCTGGGAAACACCCTAAACTGGGCAAAGTGAGAACCACAAAGAAATGTCTGCACTGCAAGTTGGAAGAGGACTTCTTTGCCTGTGCCCCCCCACACCCTAGACATCTGGCTGCACAGTGGTCTTCCTGGCTCAAGTCTGTACTCCTTTAGTCAGAAATGCTGATTCTGGTGCTTTATAGAGGAAGGCTAACACATCAGCATCTTCTGTGCCTTGAAAGTATTGTGATCATTTTGTTAGAAGTCACTGAGATTTGGGAGTTAAAGAGAAACTGCTGAAAGATAACTTTTGTGGAAAACAGTGTCACTCCTCTTTAGAAATAGAAACAAAACACACAAAAAATAAAAACAGAGGGTTGGGGTGTAGTTGCTTAACATATATAAGGCCCCGGGTTCTATCTCCAGGACAGTTAAAAAAAATAAAAACAAAACACTAGAAACAGAAAAGAAATGCTTAGAAAGTTAGCATCAGGGCAGTAAGGAGGCAGAGACACTAGAGGCGTAGCTTGTTATTCAGAAGTATGCAGAAAAAGATAAGGGTGTTTGCAGTAAAATCTTACATGTACCAGAACCATAGAGTCCTCACAGAAATTCTATATTGTCATTAAGTCACCAAGATAGTTACTTGTATTTTACAAATGAGAAACAGACCTAAGAAGCTGAGGAATGATAATATTTTCTAAATAACAAAGTATATGGAGAATGTACATATGCATTGCCTCAGAATGTTAACTAGGGTATTTATAGTCTGGTTTTTGAACCATGGAGATAGAGACTCAAAGTTGTCTATTCTAACTCCCATAGTGGACATCAATCCACACTTGGCCAGCCTGGTCCTGTGCAGGACACACAATTGCTGAGCTGGGCCTCAAATCCCTAGCTACATTTTCAGCTAGATGCGGACATTGAATCCTTGTGCTCCCAGAAGTTCACCCACACATAATTGGAAGCAATGAGTCTACTAGAAAGAATGGTAATCATGAATGGAATGAGGGTGTCAGACACCCAGGCCACGCTAGAATAAAGGAGGCTGAAAACAGAAAGTCTTTGCTTTTCCTTGTAATTTATAAGAAAACTCCACAGTGTATACAAAAACAAAGCAAGGTGAGAAAGCATTTTGTGAAAACCCACTTTTTGTTAGCTGTATTTCTTGTGATTCTCAGCAGTCAAGTGGTAGATCTGGGAGAAAGTTTACAAGGTCATTATGAAGACACACTTGATCTTGAATCGAAGAAGTAGAGTCTCCTCTGAACAAAGATTGGTTTCTAAATTTTTCTTCTTACTGTTGTTTATTTTGGAATGAATATTTTAGAACTTAAGGAAGAGATCTGCAGATCTTTGCTGAAAACGGATTTTTAATCCATTTGAGGTCTAAGTAAAAAACATATTTTTTAAGTCAATGAATGTTTTTCTTTATTACCTATAGAAAATTTGGAGGTTCATGTTTAATGAGATTTTTCCTCAGGGTGTGAATGTGCTTTATTTATCTTCGTAATTCTAGGACATACGATAGTGTCACATCTCTAGTAAGCAAGCTTTCAGTACATATTGAACTACATTGCCACAACCATTAGTAGTGAAATTTTTTTTGTACCAGGGATCAAACTCATGATCTTGCACCTGCCAGGCAAGCACTTATGCCACTGAGCTAAATCCCCAGCCCCTAAGCATAAAATTTAAAAAGCCATACTCTTTATAATTTTGTAATGAAATATACTATGCACCAAATGTGATACAGTGATCTTCAAGGCACCCTTTTTATTTAGCACATGTCAAAAAAAATCACATCTACTAAATGTTTAATATGTCTGGCATTCAGTTTTTAAAATATTTATCCATATTCTTATAATTGCATTATGATATTATTCCCATTTGACAGGTAAAGAAATTGAGGCTTGAGCTGAAGTAACATGCCCAGGTCACATGGTATATAGAGTGAGTCCAAAATTGAACAGAGAAGGCTGATTCCAGTGCCAAAGCTTCTAATTGCTGTTTCATAGTGTACATGGGAGAAGAAAACCACTCATGTATCATCAGACTCCAGGCATGAATTTGGAAGCCAAGTGCAACAAAACATTTGAAAATTGATGACAATTAGACCTGACTAGTCATCTAAGCGTCAGATGAAATTCAGAATGAATGCCTGAGGGCCACATATTAGTCTTTAAAGCAGCTCCCAGTTTTTAAAATGCTTGAACGTGTAGTCTGTGAATGACAAATGTGTTTCAGCTTGTGTTCCAGAACAGGTTTTAGTAGCCACCTGGGGGACTGCGTGAAGGATTCCAAGGTGATACCCAAGCTCAGTGGAAAAGACTGCTGGTTGGTCATCAACATCTGCCCTTTGATGATCTAAGCAGACAGCCAAGCTGACAGTTCCCAGAGGAGGAGTCTTTAGGGTTAGGGATTCAGACATGGAGCATCTTCAGTATAGATCCTTGATGACATTTTAACTCCTATGGAGAAATGAATCACAACTGATTATGTGTGAGTGGGCCTAAAATCCACTTACAGAATAAGCTTAGGTTCAAATAAGTTAATCAAGTTAATGGTAACTGCCTTGAAGACAAGTAAGTTCCTAGAAGATATCACAGTCTTTCTTTCCTTCTGGGAGGAGAGATGAATTTTTTTCCGTTATTTTATAAAGTGTAATGTGAACTCAACTCCACTTTCTTGCTGACCTGAATTCAAACTGTTGTCTCTAAGCCTGTCTTACATAACAGTTATTGAGATGCCATCACTGTTGTATATTCTGAAGGAAATCCTCTCTGGGTAGAGATTGCAACAGAGAAAAAGGAGAATTGTGCAGGTGGTGATCTGCATTTAAATGTGATCCGTGAGCTTTCTTTGAGGAATCACTCTTGATATGCATAGCAGTAAAACATTTTTTAAGCAAATATACCTTGAAATGTTTTGTCTAAATTTGACCCTAAGGCACTAGGATTGAGAAGTGACTAAGATAATCTCCATGGTTTCTCAGTCTTGTTTTCTCTTTTCTCTTTTCTTTTCTTTTCTTTTCTTTTTTCTTCTGTTTTCTTCTCTTCTTCTTTTTTTAATCAATAATCTTTTTTATGTTAGCAATGTCTTGAGTTTGTGAGTTTTCTCAGTTGAACACACAATTCAGTGCAATGTAGTGTAGATATGTTCCATAGTTTTGTCAAATACTCTAAGGCCTCTAAGAACCAAAATATTTGAAGCCTAGGGTTGTGGTGGGAAGAAGAATCCACTGAAACTAGGGACAGTGTAGTTCTTCCCTCTATGTAGAGCACCTGGCTCCAGGAGATCTGAATATTTTTCTTCTTTGTGTGTGTGTTCAGTCTAGTTTCTGGAATCTGAACAGAAAGTGAACTTAGCTTTCTTCATGCCTAACATAGTTCCTTAACTTTGGATTTCAGTTATCTATTCTGTTATCTATCAAAGCATTTTTTTTTAAGGCAAGCAATTCTCAGCAGCTCAGCTCTTTTCACTCTCTTTCTCTTTTGCAGTTTAGTTTTGAGCCCAGGCCAGCATTTTTTTCTTTTTTTGCTGTGTTCTTAAATGATCTCTCCTGGTTTTGAGCCCCCTTTCCCCACCTTGACCTCTAACTGGAAATTTATGAGTCTGTGTCATTGTGGGGAACTTGCCGGTGAAAAGGAGAAAGCTAGATTACAGCTCTGTCGTGGGGATTTTCATAGTCACACTGACTCTTTATTATTAGCTGTGTACTCCAAGCTGCTAGAGTTCCTATTTTGGCAGTGGACCATCAAACACCCTATTTTTAAGAGCCTTTAACTTAGTTGTAAACATGTGCTATGTGACTAGGAGCTCACTTTCCTCACTCAAATTTACCAAAAGTGGTTTAGCTGTTGAAAAGTTGTTATGATGAAAATAAAATAAAATAAAGGCTCAGCCTCCGGGATTATTTTTCCACTCATCTAACTCAAAATTGTGTGTGATCATAGGAAAAAAAGAAAATTTGGTGTTTAGTTGCTAATTTGATGGTCTAGTCATATCACTAATTTGAGGGGAGCAAGAAATGGGACTGCTGGGTCATTTTACTATGACAAGGGTTCATCAAAATGCATGAACAGAATAATGTTTGCTGCACATGTTTGCATGATTGACCTGGACAGTTCAAAAAAGTCAATCCAGTTTGTAGAATAAATTCTTTAAACTTTAAAAATCTATATTTAGAATTAAAATGTCCTAAAGGCATATTTCTTGCATACTGTAAATTCAGGAGACCTCATCAACCCCAGTATTAAGAGGACATAGATAGTATCCTGAAGTTTCGAGTCATGCATTGATGAACTATTGGTCTAAGGACCTTAAACAAATATTACACAGAAAGGAAAGCGTATCACACATATATCTATTTCTCTAATCTCTGGGAGGAATTCAAGACAGTGTAACAAAACACATCTTAATCTTTTGAGGAGATTGTGACTTACAGTCTTAAAGCAGGAGATTTAGGAATTTAAATGTTAAAAAGGAGAGGTCAAACTTGGACATTTTCCTCTAGTGATTTAAGACTGCTTCATCACAGAGTCATAAAATCTTGAACAGCAGAGTTGTTTGGAGACTGGAACGTCTACAGGATGGGGAGTGTGTGTGTGTGTCTGTGTCTAGGAGTCATGAACCCAGTAGGTAGCCATGTGTTACTCACGTATCTGGTCTTGGAAGCTCTCTACTTTGTGTGTCCCTTCCGCGTGGACCCCCTTTGAAGGCTCCTTACCTCATTGTTGGTTTCATCCCTCAGGTAAAAAGTGGTTTCCCTCCTCACATCTGAGGCAGATGAGCACTAACACTAGCCATTACATGGTTTCCACATGCATTGTGTCTCTTTCCGAAGTGGCTGGCTCAGAATGCATCCCCTTTCATGGTCCTTGTCATGTAACATGTTGTCTCACTGCCTCACTCTCTGCTCTGGCTTTTAAATCGTATCTTCTTCAAGTACTTTCAAAGGCAGGAGTGTTCTGGTTGTAGAAGGGTTTTGTTTGCTACAAATGGTGCCCACTTGGTTTTTCAGGCATGAGAAACCCAGACACAAACACATATCACACACACACACACACACGCACACACACACTTCACAAACTCCTCCTGTGCCTACCTGCTTAATATAATAATGAACTGAAGATTGTAACTGTTCATACATACAGAAATTGACAAGATAATGTCTCCATGCCAGAAGAGAGTGGGTAAGGAAAGGGGAGAGACGTAACCCAGCCTCCAAGTGAAAATTAAGCCCCTGTAGTCCTGACAGTTAGATCTGCTCAGAGATGGGACCAGATGTTCTGCCAATCCTCTCTCGACGCAACACGATGTGCTTCCTCTTTGTGTTACCCTAAGCTTGTGTATACCATAGCGCCAGAGAATGGTCTCAGAATTGTGCTATGCAGTCCACTGGACAGAGGTGCTTTGGGCTTGTGATGATACATCTGAGTGTTATCTTGTTTACGACTCCCTTCTTTTAGTACCCTGGAGTATCATCAGGCCTGGCTGTACTTCATTGTTAGCTTTGCGAGAGCATTAATTTTATAGTGACATAAGACAGTCAATATAACAAGGAGTTAATTTTAATGCATTTCATTTTCACCTTTGTTGAGGTGCAAGTATTTCACAGACACAGCCTAACTCATAAAACCCCTTTGGTAGAAAACACGTGTTCTTGTCTGGTTCACGTGTATGTTCTGATCTTAGCATCCTGGCATGATCCTTTTGCTTCTGCAGGACAAGCTAACACACTGATGAATGTCTCTTGAATGGAGCTTTAGATAAGGTACCACTGAATCTTTTTTGCCCAATTCAGAAAAATCGCAAGTGATTCCCTCTGAATGCTAGCTGTCTATACGTATGAGCTGTGATACGCTCATTGGCTTCATTGCACTTACCACAATCTGAAAATTATCTAATGATTTTGTTTTATGGATTATGGTATTTCATTTACTATAAAACTGAAGTTCTAAAAACTAAAATAGAATCAAAATTATTTTAATGTCTGCAGACAGACTTTTCCTAAAAGTTCACAAGAGTATCTTTTTTCTCCTTTGGGAAGGTTTGAGGGCTTGATTTTTTTTTTTCTAAAGTTAGATTCTAATTGTCATGTAACAAGATGACAAGATTAGTTAATTTTATCAGTTACCTATTGCTACATAACTAATTACCCCAAAATTTAGCAACTGCAAACAGCAGACATTTATTATCCCATATGATTTTGGAGGATTAGAAATTCAGGAGCTGTTTAGCTAGGTGATCCTTGCTTGGGATCTCACTGGCTTTGAGTTCCCTCAAAGCTTCATTAAAGACCTAGGATCTGGTTCCAAGTTCACTCACATGGTTGTTGGCAGGAGATCTCAGTTTCTCGCTGGCTGGAGGCCAGAGGCCTCAGTTCCTTCCTGTGTTGGGCTCCGCATGGGCTTAATGTCCTCCAGTCAGAGCAGCTGGCTTTCCCCAAAGACAGTGATCCAAGAAGAAGAACCAAGTGCAGAAACCACAGTGTTTAAACTAATCTCAGAAGTGACAGACCTTCTCTTCTATCCTGTTGGTCATATAGAGCAAACCTGAGACGTTGTAGGAGTAATTTACACAAAGATGTGAATGAATGCCAGGAATCAGGTTGATTGGAGGCCATCTTGGAAGCTATTTAACGCATTAATGAAAAGACATTGGCTGAGACCTCAACTACTATTTCCTCTACTCTGATATTAGTTAAGGAAGGTTATACAACTGATTATCCTAAAATTTGGCCATCTTTCCATTTCAGCTATAAACTGGACATTGTTTTAAACACTTAGGATATACCAGAGAATAAAACAAAGATCCTTACCCCAAAAGTCTTACATTTTGTTTTCTGCTTTTCATGTAATAAATCCCATGGGTCAGTAGGCTATGCAGTCAGGGTAAGTACACAGACCGCAAACCATATTTTAGACTTGATTTGCCTTTGACAAGCTTTAGCATGAAAAAAATTACTTTCTTTGTCAGAATAAAAATAGGCTTTTTAGAAATACGTCACAACAATATCTCTCCAGTGATTGCATTCTTCAATTAGTTAATTCTTTCAAATGATCATTTCTCTGTCTTTGATGACTCAAGTTAGGAAATAAATAATTTAAGAGTTAATTAAGATTTAGGAGAAATAAGGCACATTACTTAAGAAATAGAGTGTGGGAGTCAGACTATCCTGTATTTGAGTCATAACTTTTCAACTAACTTCTTACTATTGACCTTGGGCGTATTATTTGACTCATTCAAATCTCAATTTTGTCATTTCTAAAGTGGTGATAACAATAGCATCTTTCTTGGAGTTGTAAGCAACAAAAGACTTAAAACACGCGTAGGATCTAGTGTATAGAGAGCACTGAATTTTATTTGCCTTTTCATCTTTCAGGCTGTATCTGTGTACTCATTCATTACCAAGACTCATTACCAAAGTTGCTATCAGAATGACTCCAAGTTTAAACCAAAAAATGTAAGACAATAAGGGGCATAATTTTATTTCCAAAGCAACTTCCCATTCTCTATTAATTTCCACAACTATGACTGCCCCTATAGTTTACATGGGAATAATAACTTCATTTGGGGTGTATAGACTGTGTCTTTTGATTTATTAACAGTTTACCATTTGAATATATAACAGTGCTTTTAATATCCATCTGATGGGTTCCTACTTAAGTTATTCCTGTTGAATATGGCATGCTAATAAGTCATCTGTTGGCATGGGAACTTGGAGAAGAAAACTGTGTGTGCTCTGGAATTTCTGTCTCATTCAGTCAGTACCAAGCACCCGAGCTAAGAAACCCCTGATTTTCCTCAGCCCAGCACTGACCAGGTAGCTGCTTCCTGCCACTAAGGTACTGGTTTTCTCTGTAAGACTGCAATGCCAGTATCAGTCTCTCTGTCATTTTCTTTTGTGCAGTGACATCAGAGAAACTGACAGCAGAAAGGAACTCTAGATACCACTGCCAGCCTCAGAAAACATATAAGAATTCAATAAGTGATATGTCTGGTTAGAGGAGAGTGCTCATAATTCTTGAAGACAGTTGGTAATTTGAACCTCTATATATCTCATGTACCCCCATAATTTGATGGACTCCACTGGGAGTGAGGTGTGCACATGGGTAATACATAATTCCTTGAACCATCTGAAGAAACAAACAAAAGCAAGTGATTTCCAGGCAATCATGTACTCTGGATTAGTTAAAACGAAAGACATTATGAAGATGCAGGAGATTGGAAAGGGCTACAGAAAAGAGAACAAATGCTTTGCATTCAGATTAACCTGAACCGCTGGTTGGCTCTGGGCCCTCAAGAGATATTTCTTAACCTATGCAAATCTACTCATATAGGAAATAAAAATAATACCTACCTGGAAGATTGAGTTATAAAACATAACACTTGATACATTTTTTAAATTCCCAGAAAACATTACCTTTTCTTTCTTTACCAATTGTCTAAATTAATTAAGTGAAACCATCATATTTTTTTCTTAGAAGATATTTACAACTTCTAAAATTTCAGCTCTCAAACGTTACTATGTATGCTAGTCATGAGAAAAATGCTAAAATACTGCACTCCACCTGTAGAAGTTCTAGGCCAGAAGATCTGGACAGTAATCCCTGCAAGAAGTTTTTGGGCCACATGTGGAGACCCCAGCTTTATGGTGACTCTGTCATAGGAGATATAAAGTCACCTTGGTTTGAAAATTTTAGGTAGCTGTACAGGTTAGAGTTGAAACACATTCTTTTAGCTTCAAAGACAACTACACTGTAAATGTTGCAAGACTTACCATGCTCCTGGTGGATTTGGGGTGCTTTAGAAGACACCAAAAAAAGAGACTTGCATCTTCCATTCTGTGGAAAGTCTGTCAGCTTCACATGTGACCCAAACAGAAAGACTGCCTGCTTTCTACAGCTGCCATTTGAGAATGCAAAGCAGGAACAGGGCACCCAGGAATATGTGGAATGCAGGTCTGAAGTTGAGGGACAGGTAAAACCAGAGGGCTTGGGAAGATAATGAATACCAAGACACTACGGGCTTAATTCTTCAGTCATTGCGAATGTCTACAGGGTGTGAAGGGACAGAGAAAGAGCTGAACTGTCTGACCTATAAATGGCTGGATCGAGTCCATCTCCAAGTCACAGCCTGAATCCCTGTCCAGACCCTACCTTGCCTGCTATAGGACCCTACCCATCCTTCTAAGAAGACTTCTACTTTTATTCTGTCTGTAAGCCCCTTTCCTGAAGAAGAGTCCAGGTGGTCGAAATTAGATCAGGGACCTCATACTATAGATCTCAGAAGTGTCCTAGTCCCTACTATATGCAGACAGAAGCTCTATAATTGGCACCGTATTTTGAGGACAACTTCTTGATTTTCATATGTTGTAGAATAAGAGCCCAGTCCCTCACATCAGCTCCTGAGTTCAGAGTGTTGACTGTGCTGCCCTGTGATCCATAGTCTGGATCACAACTGGCTGGGATGGAGCCCCGCCAATTCCTGCCACTCCCATAACAGCTTCTTCTGTGCACCCGTTTGAAACAAGGCTGTTTCTGCAGCAAATGTATATTCTGGGTACAGAATGAGTCTGTATTATATTCTAAACTGAATAATGGAACACTAGTTGACTTATGGCAGGAATTTGGGAGGCATCTTGGAAAGGGATTAAAAGGCTGAAATATTCTGCCCATTGCCCAGTTTCCCTGTGTTGTAGGTTATCTCAGCAGGAGTTGAAACAAAGAAAAGGAGGCAGCAATGCCCCTGTGTAAAATGGTTATTGTACCTTGTAGATATGGCACTGGTCACCAACCCACAGGAAGGATGTCGTTATTGTCTAGAAGTGGGTGAGGCCTCATGAAAAAAATCTGTGGTATGAGGAAATATTAAACAAGTTGGTTTTGTTCTTATTAGGAAGGGGCATGGATATCAAGATGACTTAAAATCCTTCCAAATTTCCACTCAGAGTTATAGAAGCTGTCTTTGAAATACTCCAAAATGATGGGCAGTGCATGGCCTACCAGAGCACAGCCTCGTAAGCAGCAGCTGTGGGGTCCAGCTGGTGGGCACCAGCTAAGAGGTCACCTTTAACATTTGTCCTCTTTTAAAAAAAATTCATTTTCCATCTTTAAATCTCATCAGCTAAGGTAAGGAAGCTAAAGTTAAGCAAGATCTCTGCAGAACTAGAATGAAAGACCATCAGAATTTCCCTTTCCTGAAAAAGTTATGTTAGAGTGCCTGACAGATTTCCCCTTTTTCTTTTCATGCCCCACCTTCTCATAAAAATCCTGCCACGGGAAGAAAATAAATTTAAAAAATAGAGCACCAATGAATTACTAATCCTCTTAATCCAGCATATTTCATGGTATGTAAATCATCAGTTTCACCTGGCATCAGAACCACCTGGAATACTTGCTTAACATACAGATTCTAGGGTGTCTCAAGCCTAGAAATACCCCAATTTCTGATGTTAGGCTCTAGTATCTACATTCTTAGTACAGTATCAGAACCTACATGAAGCCAAATATCTTTCTTGTCCCTTTATCCTCCATTAATATAGCCCAAGTAACTTGATCACTTTCTAAAAACATCTTTTAAAATGTACAAGATTCTGTAAATATTTATGGAATGGATGAATGAACCAGAGGCGGGAGGAGTTGTTTAGGAGGAAGGCTTTTCCATTAAATAATAGTGGACACCCGTGTCGTTAGAGAGACGTCTTTAATACAAGCAAAGCAAACTAAAAAAGAGGAAGGAAGAAGTCAGTTTGAAGAATGGGGCAATTTCTGGGAGGCGAAGGTACGTGGGGCACTGAAATGAGGACTCTGAGTGATGAGTGATGTGTGGTGGGACTTAGCAGATGAGGAACAGAGGGTGACAGGAAATGCAATGAAGCCCTGGTTAGAGCAATGGTTCTGAAGTTCCAGAGAGTCTCAAAGGCACCTGGAGAGCTTGCTTGTTACCACACTGACTGCTGTCGCCCTTGCATGCTAATCCTGCGCTGGGGCAAAAGGATTTGCATTTCTAATAGCTTCTTTGGTAGATGCTGATGCTTGATGCTTGGTGACTCTTAGGCTATTGGACTCAGAAGTCAAATAGAGTTAGGAACCCAAGCTCTGCAATTGGCTACTGTGGGATCTTAGCATTTTTACCTAGCCTCTGTACTTCGGTTTCCTTCATATGTAAAAGAGGGATAATGGCAGTTAGATAGTTGTGAGTCTTACTGAGTTGATGCATATTAGATATTTAGCATATGCCAACACATTAAAGCACTTCCTTAACAATTATTGTTTTGTCAGGTGCTACACCTCTACCTTTTGGGGAAGTAGAAATGATAGTTATTCTGATGCAAGAAGAAAAATGATTCCATGTAGCTAGAATAATATTCAATAACCAGAAGGGCTAATTCAGATTCTAATACAATTAATAGTTTTATTTTTAAGTAGAAAAATAACACCTAACTACCTGAAATTAGTTTCTTACATGAAAACTCTCTAAGGTTACTTTTTTTGTAACAGGTAGTTAGCTTGACTGGAGATGGACAGTGGTGACAATTGTGTAGCATTGTGAATGTACTTAATATCACAGATCATATATTTAAAAATGGTTAAAATAGAAAATTTTATATTACATATATTGTACCACAATAAGAAAAAAATAGTTCAGAGACTACATTCTGTTCTCTTTCTCATGGTTTCCTGTAGAGAAATTCATTTTAGCGTATGATTTTACAACTATTGTTCGAAGTAGCCTATTTAGTTTGAAGAGTGACTACATTTTGAAACCTGTGTTGTAAGTCTCCTGGGTGAGCTCTCCGGGTTGCCACTGGGACATGAATTCATTGTGAAGATGAATCCAGTGTTTTAAGTTCTGTAATGCTGAATTGGAATCAGTTCTCATATACAAAAGCCCATCTTTTTGGGTTCTCATTGGGCGATTCAAAAAGAAAATGCCCCTAAGGACTTTGCCTGTAACCATTTTTTTGCTTCGGACTTTTCCTTTGTGAGATGATGAACTTGATTGAGAAATATGGGATGTTTATTCATTCTAGTAGCTTGGGCCTTTTTGTGGTGTTGATAGCTTTCTTATGGTTACATACTACATTGGCAAGGAAGAAAAGCTTTGTTCTTAAAATCAATTAGTACACCAATGGAAAGAAGACCACTTAGTCCAAAGCACAAAAAGGATCTGGGGAAAAATGGCTTGAAAAGCAAATGAAGGCAACTTTTTCAATGGTCCAGCTCAGTGAAATTCAGTGTCATAAAGGTGGTTATTACAGGCACGTTGGATTCCAAAAGCTTGTAAGCAAACTGTGTAACATGGCATGCCACTTCCTTTAGCACCATTTCTACATATGAGGTATGGACCTTAGAAAATCAAGAGACTTCTTTGCTGAGCTCATCTGTGAGAATCCCACCTAGGTACCACATTGTCTAGCAGTGTGCAACACCAACCTCATGCTACCACTGCCACCTTCTTTGTGGGTCAAATGTTGCAGGTTGTGCATTGGTATTTTGGGACTAGCACCACTGATATTTAGAGATATCATTCTATGTTGAATATATTCTATGAATCACAACTTGACTTTATAAAATACTTTGTAGAAATATTTTAGAAATTAATCTAAGGGGAGGGGATTAGCTCAGTGGCATAAGTGCCTGTCTTGCAAACACGCAGTCGTGAGTTTGATCCCCAGTACCGATAATAAGAAAAAAAAAGAAATTAATCTAAGGATATTTAATGATTCACACAAGAAGAATTAAAGTGAGTGGTGACTGTCTAAGATTGTTCTGTTTTTTCCTACACCTCTGATTCTTTTTGTTTCCCTCATTATTCTGCTGCATGCTAGTAGTGGACTTCTATGGTTTCTCAAACTCCTAGTCACTGTAAACATAGCATAGCATTGTAGAGTGGTAATCCACCTGGACCTGACTTTGAGTTTAAACGCTGCTTTTCAACATGAACTCTGAATAAATCACCTATCCTCTTTGCATTACATTGCTTTTCTATAGAAAAATTAAATGCTAACCCATGCAGGATTATTATGAGAGTTAAATGAGTTTAGACCTGTAAAATACGTAATTTAGTGCCCAGAGATAGTTGGGACTCCTTAAATATTAGCCATCACTATTGATATATGTTTCTTAAACAATTTATTGTTACTTTTCTAGTATATAGCTAATGTATACATCTATATTTGCATAAATAATATTGTAAAATGTGTAAACATTTAAGAGCCTCATGCATAACAAATTGTAGCATAGAAAGCAATTTAGCGTTTGAACCTCACAACTTCCCTGTTAGAAGAGCTGAATATTTTTCCTTCTTAACACGAGAAAGCAGATTCAGAAATGTACAGTGGCTTGGTTTGGATTAATTTGGGTAGAGCAGAGGATCAAAGTAATGTATTTTTAGTCAATTGCTTGCTATGGCACATGAAAAAGTATGTTATAATTTATTGATACAATAATATTGCCAACCTACTGCCTAGGGAGCAAAGGCTTGCATGCTTCTTACTTTAATAATTTGCTTATTAGAAAATCCATACAATAACACTTGCTTTATGAACATTTGCTTTATGAACACTTGCTTTCTTCAATTTACTGGACATTTTCAATTCATGTGCAACAACATGGTAACTTGAAAGATGATTCAAGGGGATTCCATGCTTCTGGCAGCTTTAGGACACAGTGGGGTAAAATTTGTCTTCCTAGAATCCTCACCAAAATAATGATGATGATGAAATTATGTAACCCCTGCACATTCTTAAGCACAATAAATCTAAAAGGTTGTTTCAATATTTTACCCTTTTAATTGACTATGACTTTCCATATACTGATTTTTAGATTACTTTGTAAAAAAAATGTTTAACTTTTGACAGAACAGTAATAGTTGAGGCTCTTTTCTAGAGTAACCTCCTTTGCATATTGGTTCAGAATTTCCTTTTGGAAATGGTTATAGCATAAGTAGAATCCTTGATACGACTTTTTGGTTCCACATATGACTTTAGTTTTTAAAAGAACAAGAATCTCTTCCTATCTATATGTCATCATATAAAATTTGGAAACTTAGGAGTCTTGAAAGTCTTCCATTTGGAAGGTACAATATCATAATAGTTAAGATCTTGGGTATTAGAAATCACATTCTACCATTTATTGAGAAAATTGAGGGAAATTAATTCTCAAACTTTAATCCCTCTTTGTCAAATGGTGATATTGTATAACTTGCCTAACAGAGATGGTGGGAAGATCGAATGAGAAGATGTAGGTATGGTATCAGGTGTTATCATCATAGCCATCGTCATTGTCATCATCATACATAATAGCTCAGTAATTTTGAAAGGAGTTTGAAAGTAAATCTCTGTATGGATTCCATGGTTGTAAGAATGAATTAATAGTAACCATGAGTAGAACAATGCATGGTGAACTTAAATCAGGCAGTTTCTAGAGTCGCTACTAAATCACACGCATAAGGTTAAACTGGCCTCTGACTGTCAATGCAGTGTCAAGCACTCCACACTAAAATACAGTCACATTCCAAAGCTTAGAGTGATGTCAGGCGTAGTGGACTACTCATTTTGGTGGGAATTCATTTCTTCCAAAACCCCATAATATCCTTTGAGAATCTACGAGAACTACTAATGAAGACATTGCAAACTAGCACCACCAAGGGCATTTGATTGTCTTTCTCTTTTAGTTCCATGCTCTATTGAATTTAACCAGAGAATTGCTTTATTTTATCTCATTCAGGGAATTACTTCATGTTGCACCTTTTTATATTTGGATAGGAGTACAGAGAGTAGAAAGTATGTAAAACAAATGTGCTTCACTGTGTATAGATAAAGGAAAGATTCATTTATTCAATAAATATTTGGCCAATATCCAGGTATATAGTTCATTAAGTTACATACATGATTTCTGACTTCAGGATTTTACATTCTAATACAGAAATGAATTAAAAGCAAGCAAATGAACATTTAAAAGAACACTATTAATCACAAGTTTTTTTTTCTTGAGCTTTGAGACATAAAAGAGTAGGAATTTGCCATGGAAATAATTTGGGAAGTATATTCTGAGACAATACAACAGTTCTAACCTGTACCTCTATTGTTTTTTTCCTTTTTAAATTTCATTTTAGCTTAGTATGTTATGTTTAAAGTAAATTATTTTACAATAAAAATTAAAACATAGATGTGGATTCTAGGAAATGATTAGATAATAGAGAATAAAACATAATCAGGCATGTAGTAAGTGAAAGTTAATGCCCAACTTTAGAGTAATACCATAATTATTTAAATTGTCTCTAGAATGGATTTTGGGAGTTAATATTTAAACGCATGTAGAATCTTAAACGACATAGCGGCCACCTACATGTATGTTAAAAAGGTTTCAGTTACACTTTAGGATTCTGTTGATTGTTTAGCAAATCACTGGGGGCCCTCCTCCCCACCCAGGTTTGGGATATTATTGAACTATCTCTCTGTCATTATTTATACATTCTGTCATTAGCATTTTACACCTTTTATTACGTGGGCTAACTATCTAGATTTTAGGTATGCTGAGATGAAACTACCTCTGAAATTACTAATTGTAATGCCAAGACTGAGTGATTCCAAATATAATATATAGCACTGTATAAATTCTGAGTCTAGAATTGTAGAGAAGCCAAAGTCCCCCATGAGCATGTGCTGGGTTTTACCATAATTCCAGAGTACCACAATCAACATCCAAGATCACATGAAGTTGGTTCTCTTACCAACCCCTTCCCCAATAACGACATCTTACCAACAGTGGTGCGCCGTGTATCCCCTTCGGCTGGTATTAGTTTTGCAGTTCTGCTGCTGAATGCTTATGGACCGTCAGTGGACCGAAAATCAAATCGACACACAAGGAGAGATTATCACTGGAGGAGACTTATGGAAATCCAGACATGTCTTTTGAGAAGAGACTGCCACTCTGAGGGTGTTATTTGAATCTGAAAAGACAGTAATAAAGAAAGGGTGCTGCTTTAATCTGTTACCCAGGACTGCCACCCTGCTTACTGTTAGGTGGCCTTTACTCAGGAGCAGGATGACCACTTTCTTGGAGAAAGCACCTAAGGTTTCAAAGCGGTTCCAATTCTGTTGCAAGGGTATTGCAGCTATAGCTTTAAACGTCACCCCACACACATCCCGCTTCGGAGAGCCCCTGGGCTCCTGTGAATGGGAGTTTTGTGGTTACACCAGGACCACTTGGTAATCAGGGAAGCAAGACACATTAATCCTCATGGAATATACTTTACATGCAGACCGTTCCCTTTCTTTTAAAGTGAAAGTATAAGTAAAACTTCCCTGTGCTCTTGTAGTTACTCTGCCTTTGATCTCATTTTGAGTTTAGCACAGAAAGCAACTTGATCTCCGTCGCTGTCTCCTTTCACAGATGATAATTAGCAGGCTCTAGGAGGCCGCTGCAATGATATCCTTTGCTGTTAGAAAAGGGGAGTGGGAGTGGGGTGAGGACTGATTGTTTGCTGTGTTGGTGACTGTGATGTTGCCATGGGAAAGCTCAAGACTTCGGGAGAGTTTGTGTTTTGTTGGGCAAGACGCCAAACTGTTGTGACTTATTACAGCCCTGTGAGTGAGCATACTCAACAGGGTCTTAGGTAGCAATTCAAAGGGCAGGATCACTTCAATCAGGAGGAGACGGAGGACTGCATATTCACATTAGGCTTTATTTCAACTTGGAAATGATTGAAAACAAATTTTGGTAGTCTCTGGGTTTGGTCATTTACCTTTGGAGGAAAACCAAGTCAGTTCCCCATGCTTACTCCAACTAAGGAAGCAAAACAAAAATGTTTCTGCTTTACATATAAAGAACTCTTGCAAAGAATGGTGCTCTCTCACATAACCACTTCACCCCAAAACGGTTTTAAATGGTAGTTCATCTTGACTCAATCTGGAGAAAATTATGATTTTACAGGTTAAGTCAAA